>JADLZK010006836.1:0-36234 GCA_015847255.1 Hyparrhenia diplandra
ATCTCTCCTTTGAACTCTTGATTGGTTTAGGTACTCTTTGATTTCTTAGGTAGGTTATTATTATTTTATGCTGACATTTACTTATCTTTTAGCAATTACCCCTCACTATAGTATGGTAGTTTTGCTAGGATTAGTGGATACATGATTAAGACTTATTAGAATTTCTTTAACCAAAGCTTCCCTATGGATCTGATGCTCTAGAACACTCATCTGAGGGAAAAGCTACAATGGTAGGTGTTACGTCAAACTGCGAGAATGCTACATATTCTTTTAGCACTTAACAAATGCCAACAATGCTCCTCGGATTCATTGTCGGTCCCGGGGCGTGAGGCTAACCCGACCAAGGTCTCGGCGGTCCTGAAACATGGAGCGTCACTGACCTCAAAGGAGTTCAAAAGCTAATGGGGTGTTTGGCATCCTTTCGGTAGGTTCATCTCTTGGCTAGGAGAAGAACGCCACTCTATCGACTCTTGAGAAGAAATTAGAAGCGGTTCACGGGACCCAGAAGCGGAAAGAGAGGCCTGAAGCAGCTTGAGAGAGGGTTGTTGGCCGGTGAAAACACCCTTATTTTTACATCATAAAGCTGCAAATTAACATCACATTTTGAAAGGAAGAATAACATTTCATAGACATATTTTACTTGATAACCTAGTTCCACATGTAGATGTCATTGTTTTTATGCGAGATATGAATTGAAATCGGCGAAGCTTGGCGTGAATAGTGGCCATCCGGTCGGTGACCCAAGTATGGCCAATGGACAAGAAATATCATCACCATCATGATCCATGTTCTAGGATGCTTCCACAGGTGAAGTCATTTGGCCTGAGACCGGCGTCGGCCGACCAGGGCCATTTGATCTGGGAGCGGCGACATGTAGGGGCGCCAGAAGAGTTGGAAAAGGCCGGGGCCCAATGGACCCGGCATCGTACGACCATGACGCTGGCCCAAACTCTTCCGATGCGATACGCCCGCGTCACTTCAATCCATTGGGAGAACAAGAGAAAGACACGATTGGTCCATCATCGTCACATGGATCGTGTTGGTACAAAATAGCGTCCACGGCAAGTTCGGACTCAAGACCACAGCCGGCGGTGGGGCCCAACATTTCGGCACTAAGGGGGATGGCCCACGGGTCATGGACCATGATTGAGCGTATGGCCCTTAACCAAAGATGTCTCCAGCCCATCACACATTGTCCACATCTTTGAGGGAATTACCTCACCGCGTTGATCCTAAAGGTTTGCATGGCGGTTAGATCAATGGTGGGCAATAGAGGTCCTGCGGATGTTCGATGGCGTGTATTTGGAGTAACTTCTTCCACCTTGGAGATACTCATTACCCTGCCCCCTCACTTCAAGACACACCATAGGAAGGGCTCTCCATCTATCAAGAGATGTAAGTAGTGTTGGTATAGTTGGGAGTTAGAGTGAGTAGTGAGCTTCACTTGGGTTTCAATTTTGAGTCTTCTAGGAAGTGCGGTATTGTTCTTTTATCATTCCTTTGTAGTAAAGATCTTTTACATTTATAATTCATTTCTTTGCTTTACTCTAGTATTTTACTCCTGTTGGTATTTACTTAGTACAACTTTATTCTAGTTCTCTAGAATATAGTTGTTATGATATATCTAGCATATAGGCGTTTCACACTTGGGTTATGGTTCAAGCCACTTGGTTCACTTTGAACCCATGCGTATCGTCATTGTCTGCGTAGAGAGGTGCTCTAGTTGGCTTTTGTGCTATAGCATCTAGAGTAGTGAAAGGAGGAAGTATAAGCATGGTGCTTTAGACTTCGATCTTGCACAATGATTTATAAACTGGCGCACGGATGGATTGTGATGGCGATGGGTGGTAGTGACCCATACATTTGGTCTACTGTATGTAGATCACCCGCGTGTTAGGCAAGTTCTTAAAGGTAAGGCTCGATAAAATAGTAGCTTGTTTAGTGTTGGTTTTATCCACCACTATTCACCCTCTTGCCTAGCATGCTTGTCCTATGAACCACAACTAGTTGTATGGAGTCAGCTGTGCCTAGATTAGTATCATAAAGTAAATGGGAATCATAGAATCCTTTGCTCACTCGTTGTCTCACGCTAGCTAGACTACTCTCTTATTTGTGTGTCTAGACTATTTCTGTGTGTCAATGCCTATATCGCATACATCATTTACCCCATGAGTCTAGAAGGTATATTAGTTGGTGGATACATGATTGTTTGGATTATCACATCCTATGTAAACTTCCCATGGGCTAAATACAAATACTTTGATACCTTGGAATACTCGGTGAAATGCTACAGTAGTGCGTAAACTGCGGAATATCTTACATGAGCATTAGAAATACCAACAATCATTTCTAAGCTATTTGCTAGGGATAGGTCTATATCTATTTCACAAGTGACAGCGTAAGTAAATGTCAACAAGCATTTCGGCCGTTCTTAGGAAACAGTGTAAAAGATGTTGATACTAAACTTGATATCCTGTATATATTACTCATTAGCTATTGTGGGGATATCGTTGTCTTGTGGAATGTGTGGAATAGCGGGCATCAACCCGTTTCAATCTTTGATTGCTTTCACAAGAACAAAATTGATAAGAATGAGCCGAGGGTGTTTGATTATTCACGAACCATCAAAACTTCAACCTTCTTTGCTCCACGGTGGAGTATATGTATACATTTCCTAACCACAGTGCGAGAAATGAAAAGAAAAAGGTCACGCCACCAAAATGGGAAAAATCATCATATGTAGCGGAACAAAAGCACTCACAATTCCATCTTTCATTGTGGGAATGAGGTTGTCTAGTCAATTCATCAATCCAGAATTTGGTTGCAATTTGGACTAACCCACAATGGGGAAACCTTTCAAATCTAAGAGGATGAAACAATGATGCATGACTTGGGAAGTTGCTTCCCTAATAGAATGGATAATCTAAGAGCATGTCATTAAGGAAAGGATTTTCCCTTTGGTCCCACCAACTTCCCCACCAGAGCTATACATTGTGCACATGCTAAAAAATCGTCCCTTCCGCGGAAAGTGGGTTACGAGGCGGTTGATCATGTAGCTGGCCGCGAGATGAGTCACATGGGCTGATGATGTGGCACTTTCGATGAGTTCCACCCTAAAGATGAAGTCAACTAGTGGGGATGACATCTAGGACCTGGGGAGGGACTCACATATGACATAAAGTGAGGTGGTAGAACTTACCAAGTGTGGGATCTCAACATTTTTGACACCACACCACCTTGATCACCTTCCCATCATGAACAAACCGAAATTTAAGCTATTTTATGCCGCAAAAAATGGTGATTGGCCGACCATGACTATTTCATCATAACACATCCTTGAGTCATCTTGACATGTGGGAGAAGCTTTTGTAGAAGAATTGAAGGTGGAAAACCATCCATTGGATGGTGATTCGACTAACCTTGGTGGTAGATCCACCTTTCCACCTTGCCACCATTGATTACACTCTATGATATATTGGGACCACCTTCTAGAAGGAATGGAGGGACTCACGGCCCATTGGGGGAGTTGACAGAGCTCACCCAAGTGATGATCAGCCAAAATCAACTAGAGGAGACCCACAATTCAAATAAGTCTTTTCAACCCACCATCACCATCAAGGTTTGAACAAATTTGGTAGAAGAAGGGCGTGCAACCATACATCCCACTCCTCGGGACCAAGCAGTGCACAAAAAAAAATGAACAAAGGAGGAGAAGTCACCGCTCTTGGACTTAAACATGGATCTCCGCCAAAAGGTAGAATTAGTAGTTATCTCATATTTCCCTTTTTTTCAATGCATTAGGCTAGTTTTTGTTTTTACATCTTTTGCATGTTTTAATTTTCAACAAACAAATTTCTCTTGCATAATAAAAACTGCAAGGAACATTATTTCATGAACTGTTGATCTCTCATGGGGTCTATGGAGGTTGCGACCCCTCTATCACCCCATCTCACATCCACCATCTCTTCTCATCACCATTACACCTTTGGAAACATGTTCATGCAAAAACACGGATAAAACCACAAGCTTTGGGAGGTCGGCTGACCACCCTCTTTAGACCATTTCACTTTCGAATTCCTCCATTCACATCACCGAGGAACATCCACAGCATGAATCGAAACCATTTCTCCAAGGGCATCCAACCCTAGGTCGGCCGACCGGGGCTTTGGAAAGATGCCTGCTGCCACTAATTCCATCACCCTTCACTTCTACCAAGCACTGAGGAATGCATTCTCCACTAGCCAATTTTTGTGTGGTAATCACATAGTATTGGAGTGAGCGACCTACCTTTGAGTGTCACCCTCACATTCATATTTTTCCTAGAGCACTTGTGCAAGGCATGCGTCATCAACAACAATGGGGGCACCTCCATCATTTTGCGGGGCACAAGGTAGGTGCGGCCGAACCTACCATTGTAGCACCAGAACACACACTATTGCTATCAATGCCCCTCCATCTCTAGCTCAAATTCACACACAACTCATTGAGAGAAAATCTTGAGGCTTAGAGTTTCTTCTTCTCTTCTCGAACTTCATGGTAGGTGCTTCTCAAAAAGTGTGGGGATAGTTCTAGATAGTCAAAAAAATATATATATATATAAAAACAAAAAGAAATAAAAAAATAAAAAGAAAAATAAAAAATATATATATAAATAAAAAATAAAAAAAAATAATAAAAAAAAATAATAATATGTAAAATAATAAATAAATAAATAAATAAATAAAAAAATGCATACTTAGTGTTTAGGCAAGCTTTGCCTCTTGCTCTCTTGTTATGGTATATCTTTACCCACAAAGAATGGTTTCTAAAAAGGCAACAAGCCCCACAAGGGCGACTAACCTTGGATGACTAACACTACTTGCTAATCTTTGTCGTCAGATTTGTGGTTTGTGTTCTCTCTTTACCTTTTTGCGAGGGAATAAAAAAGCTATAAAGGGTTTAAGATGTACGCATACTATGGGTGTTTCTCCATAGCGGGATGCACGCACTTGATTGTTTGTCTGTGATGTGACTCGGACCATGCCAGAAAAGCCAATGTGGGGGAGGTCGGTAGATCTCCCAAGTGAAGGATCCCAGCGTTTGGACCCTACAGCGTTGATCACCTTTGCATCAAGAACACTCTGCAAAAATTTGAGCACGAATGGCCCCAAAAAGAGCACATGCGGCCGACCACACAAGTGAGAAGGATCTGCAATGTTTGGACCTTGCCATATTGATCACCTTCACATCAAGAACACCTTTGTAAAATTTGAGCCTAAATGGCCACAGGTTGGTCGGCCGAGCCAAGAAAATTCGAGAAGTCAAAAGCGAGTGAGTCGTCTTGAGGATTGGTCTATCGGATGAGAAGAAGAGCACCCCGCAGAGGCCAAATGGTCGGGAGCTCCAAAAGAGTGAGGTGCGGCCGACCACCACGCGAGACTCTGGACCACCTCTTATCACTCGAGAACACTCCCATTCACGGAGATTGCTCACAGCAATCAAGTAGGAGAACAACCATCAATGGGTACAATGGTGGTAGATAGGAGAGTCTACCGGCACCATATCCACCACCCGGTAGTGATGGCAGGCAAGAGCTAAGCTTGGGGAGGTTCCCTCCCCTCACTAAGGTAAGTATTCTTAACTCTTGTTATTTCAAATCCTTTTTTGCATCTTAATAAAATATGAATGAAAGAATAAACAATCCTCCTTTTAGGTATGCTTCATGAGATATTTTATCTTCCATTGGAAATGATGAATAGTTGCTTTCTGCTAAATGTTTCTTTAGTAGTATACAACCCAATATTTCTCTAAGTATGGATTACTTAGCTCACATGAAAACCATCATGAACCTAAAACTTCTATGGGTTTGCAAGTGCTTTCAACTAAGTCTAAAGTAATTTTTGAGATATGATTCATCCTAAGATGGTATTTATACTATTGTTCCAAATAAGTATGGTTGTTGGAGTCTTTATTTTAAAATCAATAAAACACTTGATGTTTCCTCTATGGTGAAAATTCCTACCAAAAGCCATACTCATTATTTCATGATATAAGCTTTTACATATCTTTGCTTGCTTTGTGTTGTGCTTTGTCAAGTCTTGTTGACCCTTGTAGAGATTTGTCATGCTCATTAAATCAAGTGCATTACACATTACACCATACACATGCTGCTTCTACACTAGAAGTCGCATAATAACATGACATCCATCCTTTTCACTAAATAAATATACTCCATGCGATTTATATTTATGACCTCTCTCCTGAATTATGTTTCTAGTAGAAGAGGCGTTGGCTATATATATATAAAAAAAATAGAAAAAAAAGATGAAAATGGACATGTGTCTCCAAAAAAGAGAGGGAAATAATGGACACAAGTCCGAGGGGTGGAGTAAGAGCCCACCTCCCAAAAAGAAAAAAAATAGCCATGTCTCACAATGCTAAATAGAAAGGAGAGAGAGAGTGAGGATCAAATAAAAAGGAGTATTGCATTTCATCGGTTTTCCACACACATACACATCTTGATCTTAGAGCATGATACTTCTCTCCTTGGATCAAGTTTTGGCAGCTGCAACATATGCAAGGTAGGTATGCCATACTTTATCCCTACCCCAAGATCCACATAAAGCCCATTTTAGATGATATGTAGGAAAAGGCAATATTACATATGCCTCGGTGAAACCAACCACCACTTGGTGACCAAAGAGAGCACCATTTGAGGAACAGTAAGTTTTTCTTTTTTGAAAACATTGCAAAACACTCCAACATGAAACTTGTGAGGAATGAAAATTAGAGCTCAAATCCAAAAGATTGTAGTGCATCCTTATTACTAAAAGACAAGGAAGAAGCCCATATGCCCCATGAAGGGACTAAGGTAATAGGGTGAGTTTTTCAACATTGCTAAAGTTTTCCATTCGAAGAAAGAAGTCTTTTTGTTGTTACTTTTATAGTACTATGGAAATATAAAACATAGTAGTAACTCCTAATCACAAGACTAAGTTTTGATTCTTCGTTGGGACGAACAAAGGTTAAGCTTTCCAAGGATCTTGTTAACCAGTGAAAACACCCTTATTTTTACATCATAAAAACACCGTCAACATCCCTGTTTTGAAAAAGGAAGAATAACATTTCATGAACATATTTTTAATAACCTAGTTCCACATGTAGATGTCATTATTTTTTATGCGAGATATAGATTGAAGGAAATGGTAGAAGCGGCGTGAATAGTGGCCATCGATTAGGTGACCCAAAGTATGGCCAATGGACAAAATATCATCACCATCATGATCTCCATGTTCTACTGGGATTGCTTCTAGATTTGAAGTCATTTGGCCACAAGACCGACGTCGGCCGACCAAGGGCCATTTGATCTTTGAGGCGGCGACAAGTGGGGGCGCCTTCTAGAAGGGGGACTGGAAAGGCGAGGCCCAATGGACCATCGACCCGACCCGCTGACCTTTGGCCCAAACTCTTCCCGATGCGACACATACGTCACTAATCGGTGGAGAACAAGAGGCACGATTGGTCCATCAATGCATCACATGGATGCGTGTTGGTACAAAATAAGCGTCACGGCAAGTTCGGACTCGAACCGCAGGCCCGGCCGATTAGGGGCCAACATTCCGGCGCGCAGGGGTTGGCTACGGTCATGGACCATGGTCGACGACCATGGCCCACTCCAGCAAAGATGTCCTCCCGCGCCCATCACATTGTCCACATGCTGAAGTGCCTCCTGCGTTGATCCTAAAGGGTTGCATGGTTAGATCAATGGTGGGCAATAGAGGTCTACGGATCGGAAATGACATGGCGGGTAGCCCTACTCCACCTTGGGACTATAAATACCCCCTACCCCCTCACTTCAAGACACACCATAAGGAAGGGCTCTCCACTCTATCAAGATGTAGTAGTGTTAGTATAGTTGGAGTTAGAATTGAGTAGGTAAGGCTTCACTTGGGTTTTCGGAAATTTTGGTCTTCTAGGAGGTACGGTATTGTTCTTTATCATTCCTTTTAGTAAGATCTTTACATTTATAATTCATTTCTTTACTTTTACTCTAGTATTTACTCTATTGAGTATTTACTTAGTACAACTGTTAAGTTCTCTAGAATATAGTTGTTATGATATTATCTAGCATATAGGCGTTTCACATACAGTTATGGTTCAAGCCATGGTTCACTTTGAACCCATGCAATATCGCGATCATTGTCTAAGTAAGAGGTGCTCTGAATTGGCACGTGCTATAGCATCTAGAGTAGTAGAGGAAGTATAGCGTAGTTGTAGAATACGTTGCACGTGGTTATAAACTTCTTTTGCAGAGATGGATTGTGATAACCCGATGAGTGGTAACTTGACCCTTACACGGTCTCTACGTATAGATCACCGCGTGTTAGGCAAGTTCTTAAAGGTAAGGCTCGGTAAAATAGTAGCGACAGTGGTGGTTTATACCACTATTCCTCTTGCCTAGCATACTTGTCCTATGAACCACAACTAGTTGTATCGTCCTTTGTGCCTAGATTAGTATCATAGAAGTAAAAGTAAGAATCATAGAATCCAGCACTTTCACTGCGTTTATGCTCCACACTTTAGCTGAGCTACTCTCTTGTTTTATTGTGTCTAGACTATTCTGTGATATTAATGATGCCTATATCATATACATCATTTACCCCACCTTAGTCTAGAAGGTATAGTGGTTAATTGGATACACTTGATTGTTAGTTATCACATCCTAAGCCATCGGCTTCCCATGGAGTAAATACAAATAGCGATACCTTGGAATACTCGGTTGAAATGCTACAACCGGTAATTCCGCATTAAACTGCGGAATATCTTACATGAGCATTAGAAATGCTATGATCATTTTCTAGTATTTGCTAGGGATAGGTCCTATATCTATTTCCTAGTGAACTTAGCGCTAAGTAAGAGAAATGTCAACAAGAGGCCCTCGGCAATCCTGAAGAGGGTCCTCACCAATGCACCGCTGTCGGTACCGCTAAATCCCTGAGAGCGCCTACTCCTCTATGTTGCCGCCACCACTGGGCGGGTCGCGCCAGTAGTCGAGCCGCCAATACAGGCACGCCTTACTCAGTCCAAAGACCGCCTATTTCCATCGCTTGAGGTTATCGAAACCAAGACAAGGTACCCTGGATCACGTAAATTGTCAGACTTATTTGTAGTACTAGCTCGCAGGATTCTGCGGCACTACTTCTGGCACATCTCGTCACGGTAGTGCGGCATTCCGAGGGGGATTATTAGGAGCACAAGGAGGCCACGGGAAGAGTGGCCAAGTGGGCGATGGGCTCATGAGCCAAACCTTAACATACTCGAGGAAAGCCATCAAGTTCAGTCCTTCGCCGACTTTGTCGAATGGACAGATACCCGGCTACCCGGCACCGATCCGGCCGAAAGTGCTAGACATGTTCTTCTCGGCGGGTCTCTTATGAAGACGGGATGCGGCGCCTACCGCTTCATCTCTCACCCCTCGGGTCCACATCCGCTACGCGGTCGGGCTACACTTCGGCCTCCAACAATGTAGCGAGTATGAGGCACTCATCAACGGCCTGCGCGCCGCAGCCAACCTCGAGGATCCGGCGTCTAGAGACGAGGGGGAGACTTCGCGGCTCATGGTTGATCAAGTGATGAAGGCCTCGCTACGCCCATGACCCGAAGATGGAGGCTGCATTGCCAGGTGAGTGAAGTCAAAGAGGACAAGTTCCACGCCTTTGGAACACCGGCATACCCCAAGGGAGATACAATGAAAGCCGCCCACGAGCTTGCGAAGATCGCATCAACTAAGGAGGGACGTACCTCGAACATCTTGGCCCGAGACCTCTACAAACCATCGATCCAAGTACCAAATCCGGGGAGACCCCTGGGGTCGTGCAACTCCCCGAGGCCGATGGGGGAGCCCTCAGGGGCTGAAGACTCTCGGCCAACAAAGTCGCCCGCACTTGAAGCTATGCGGGGTTGATGAAGAGCCGCAAGATGGCGAGTTTATTTGCTGGACTACCTCATCCGAGGGGAGCTACCCGAAGATCCAAGTAAGTAAGGCGGATAGCCCGGCGGCGTCAAGTCGTTTGAAGCGATTGGTAGCGACAAAGAGCCTACAAGAGAGGAGCTGGGGATATATCGGTGCATTCTCCCAAGGACAGGGCAAAGAGCTCCCGGTAGACACCCACGAGGGAGAATGTGGGCACCATGCGGCCCCTCGGACACTAGTAGGGAAGGTGTTCAGCAAGGCTTCTATTGGCGGCAGCGGTCGAGACGCAACTCACATAGTCCGAACCGCAAGGGATGTCAATACTATGCACGCATAAGACACACCTCCCCGCGCAAGCCTTGCAAACAATCCCGATCACCTAGCCCTTCGCGGCATGGGGTGCGGACATGATTGGACCACTCAAGAAAGCGCCGGGGCTACACCCATGTTCGGTGGTGATTGACAAGTTTTCCAAATGGATTATCCCCGACCCGCCGTCACCCCTCGGACGTAAGAAACAAGTAAAGCTCTTTGAAGACCTCATCTCACGATTTGGTGTCTCTAATTCCATCATAACGGATAATGGGACAAATTTCGTTGGGAAAAAGTTCTGGACCTCGCGATGACTACTTGATCGAGTGGGTACAAGAACGCGATCGATGCCAACGAAAACCAGCGGCCAAGTAGAGTGAGCCAATGGCATGATCTTGCAAGGCCTCAAGCCAAGAATCTTCAACAAGTCGAACCATGCGACGGGCAGTGGTACCGGGAGTTGCCCTGGGTGCTTTGAGCCCTGAGGACAACCAAAAGCGAGCCCGCGGGATTCACACCTTTCTTCGATCTATGGATCCGAGGCCATCTTGCCCGGACACAGATACGGATCCCGAGGGGCTTCGAGCTTCACGCCGAACAAGGCAACCAAGAGGCAGAGAGGACTCCTTGGACCAGGTGGAGGAAGCAAGAACATAGCACGATCCACTCGGACGCTACAAGAAATCGCCGGCGATACCACGCGCCGAAGGATGAAACCCCGAGGCTTCAAGTCAATGACCCGTATTAAAGGCGGGATAGCCGAGGGCGCCACAAAGTGACTCCCACGGGAAGGGCCATACTTCATCGCGAAGTACTCAAACCAGGAACATACAAACTCAAGAATGAGAAGGGCGAGGTGTACTCCAATGCTTGGGAACATAGAACAACTACGCCATTTCTACCCTTAGAAGCGTAGTGCTCGCCTTGTACCCTCAAAACTTATAGAAGCAATAAAAGACATCTTTTTCTCCAAATCAATGGGTCAAGTGTTTTTTTAGGTAGGTTTTGTCTTAAGCTACCACAAGACAAAAACCTCCCTGGGGAGCTACCAGGAGGAACCCTCCCCACGACGGGTCCCTCGAAAAAACTCTATTGAAAAAATTTGAACACTCCGAAATTTTTTTTTGCCTAAGTCGCGAGGGTCTTTACGTAAACTTTCGAAAGCAGAGACAAATCGAGCTCATGGATCATCCCCGGGGGTACCCATACTCATTCAACTTCGGGGAAAGAAAATACGAAAATGACTCAAACAAACACTTATCGACACAAAATAAAGGAGCATCAAGTTTTTACAGGCACCAAGTTTCCAACCATTGAGATACAAGCGCCCTCGCCACGAACCACACACAGTACAACCAAGTTCTTTTTCACAAGGGCTCACGGGCGGGCGTCTGACGACCCAGCGTGCCGCGACGAAAGGCTAACAGGAAACCACCGAGGTACTTTCGTTCTTCGTCGCCGTTCCGAGAACGCAGCGTGAAGGCGTCCCTGACGACAACTCCATTGGCTCGGGGCTGCCTCATAACCCGACTCTATGGGAGAGTAAGGGAGGATAATTTCGTTTTAAATGGGTATGGCGAGCATCGTTCGCGTCCCTCCGCCCGAGCATAAACTTCGGCAATCTTCTCCCCGTTGAGTCTTATAAGTGCCGGCAGCGCCATCCCTTCGTCACGAATCGAGGAAGAACCCGCCCGAGAGGATCCCAAGGGTCTTATCCTCCAGGGAGAAATGTGAGCAATATCACCGCCGAGGCAGCACTTCATCCCATTAGAATGCCCGGATCTCTCCTCGGATGTACCCTCGAGGGCACTTTCAGTCCCTCCGAACGGAGTTCCCGCCACGAGATCCGGAGGCCCGAACCGTGCAAGTGATCCACCACGATCTCCTCCTTCAGCTCCTATGCGACCTCCTGGTGTGGAGGCACGGACATCCGGGTGGCGGCCTCCACGGCCTCTCGCCGGCAGCCGGCTTCGCAAGATATACAAAAAGAATACAACAAGAAATGGGGAAGCACCTACTTGACACGAGCGTAAAATTACGGGGAAGAAAAACGTACCTTCATACTTCTCCCGCCACTTGAGCATCCTCATTATGCTCGTTGATGGGGTGGTCTCGGACGCCTCCACATTCTTCTTCTCGAGACTCCGGCTCCTTCACCCGCCGCTCCTCCACCCGGGCGTTCAGGAATTGGCCATCTCCGGCCGCTTCCCCGGCCTCCTCAGAAACCCTAGTCACGCCCATCACGAGCCTCCTGAGCAACCTCGGGGACCTCGCCCGACCTTCCTCAAAGTCGCGGATTGCCCGGGTCCGCCGGTCCCCGCCACGCCACGGACTGGCCGTGGCAGTCCATTGACAGGACCGGTCTTTGAGCCTCCCACTCGTCGGCTAGTTGGGTAAGGCGGGCCATCACCCCCTTCGCCCCGATTCAGCCTGACCGAAAGTGCGCCCGAGGGTGTCCCGCCAGGGCGTTCTCAAGAACAACTCGGATTTCCCGGTAAATCTCTCTTCAAGCTCCGCAAAGATCCGGTCGCCGTCGGGGCAGAGAGCAAATAAGAAGGAGAAATCCGCCAAGGAAGCGGAGCAAACCTCATCGGTTCGGGCAAGATATCGCGGCACAAGGTCTCGCCGATCTTCCGTGCAAGCCCTCGGGACGCCCACCCGATTTGCTCATGCCGGTCCAGCGGCGACCTCGGGCGGTCATGCACCACCAACATTTGCACCGTACCACCGGGCTCCCTCCCCGAGCTCGAGTGGGGGGCCACCCTAGGCCGAGGGTCGCCGGAGATCGGCGCTCAAGAATCTTCACCCATGCGGAAAGCCCGACCGGAAGAAGTCCCGAGGACCCTCAGCTCACTATCGGAACGAGTCCTCGAGGCAATCAAGGCCCTCGGGACATGAGAAGAGCCGGATCGGGAGGATTGAAGGGCCACGAGTCAGGCACCCTCCGTCGCCAGTAGGAGAAGTCGGGCTTCCGCCGCATCAAACGCCTCTTCCCGGGGGACTTCCCCGGGGACCCACGAACGCCTCCGCCCAAGCAGAGGGTTTATGCCGACCACCAAATCAATATCCATGGGACCCATCGCTGGTACCTCGCCGGCATCGCGCCGCCTAAGATCAAGCCCTCTCAGGACACGCACGCGCGGCGAGGAACGGGGAGACGCTGGCTGGCTGGCCCGGCCCCCGCCGGGGCTCACTGCAAGACTCTTCGGTGGCGGCATCTCGGAATAGCCAAACGAGAGTCGATGTAGCGGCGGCGTCGCCCTGGCCGGATCACCGGGTCACCCGCGAGATGGGATCACAGAGGAGGCGGCGGCGTTGTCAAGAATCGGTGCCGCCGCAAGGCGTTCCAAACGAAGACCGGGGCGCGTGAGAAGCTTGCGGCCCGACTTAAGTCGCCGAGGGGCGGAGGACGCAGCACTCCGGCTCCTTTTCCCGACAAAGAAATGAAGGTATCGAGGAAGGCTACAATCACTTCAAGAAGAAAGCAACCGTTGCTATCAATAAACGAGGAAGATCCGACTTTACAAAGGATTCTAGGAGGGCCTCTCGGAGTGACCGGCAGCGACGGGATGGTAGGACTTAGCGTCCGTGAACCCGGGTGGGGTCACCGTTCCTTCCGACCGGGTCCCGCCGCCGGGGTTCGACCGACGGCGCACGCGCACCGAGCCGAGGAACCGAGGGGGTCACCGGCTCCTTCCCCCGCTGCATCGCCTGCCAGACGGCGGTTTGCTTCAGGGGGTGGCCTCAGACCACCACGGGCGCCCGCCGGGAACCATAGGTTCGGAATCATCGGTGACACACACCCCTTTAGGGAGGGCTCGCCGCCGGGCAGCCCCCAGACTTAGCGTACTCGATCAATTCTTCAAGCTCCTCGGGCCGCGCCGGCGACCCCATCAAAAGCATCTTGGCGGCCGGAAGGTGCCGGCGCCTGTTCTCCGACGACGATGCGTGAGCCGGCCGACAAGACCCCGGGACTCGCCGCGCTTTGGCCGCTCCCGCGCCGATTGTTCTAGCCACCTTCCTCGGCCTTCTTCTCATCCTCACGAGCCTTCCTTTCGACCACTCGCGCTCATTCCGAACACGGTTGGGATCACGGCCTGTTCCTCGGGCACCGGGAGTGATTCCTTGTACGACAATCTTCCTCGGGGTAGGGAAGGACGATCTAAAAATCAACATCCAGAAGGAAAGGTGACTAAAGTGAAGCGCCCTCAAGAAGTCAAGAACTACTAAAGAAATATACCGCGGCAGGCGGTAATCGTGATCCTATGGATCGCTCCTCGAGGTCTTGTTGCCGAGGAATACCCCCACTCTCGGGCGTGTCGTACTTCCCAGACATCCCCAAACGACACCCGAAGTTCCCCCCGAAGATCCGCCTCATTCGCCATCTCCCGAGATGGAGGCCGCCGCCAAGGGCAAGGCAGCACCCGACGATGAGAGAAAGCGCCACACCGCCGCTGCCGACGCCCCGCTCCCTGGAGCGTGAGGGATAGGCACCGCAAGCCGCCCAACTGATGCCGCCGGCGGCGCGGCCCGCGGGTGCCAATGGTCGGGCTTCACCTTAATCACGCCTCCCGGTGTAAGTCGAGTTCATCTCCATCGCTCCCGGAGGTAGAACCACACCTCCCGCCATCCCTTGTCTCGAGCCGGCAAGCCGGGAGGGCGTACCGGCCCCGCCTCGCTCTTTCTTGTCGTATGTGCGAGTTGATAATGCAAAGATCCAACCCACACGCCCGGCCGCGTGGTGAGCCCGGCTTCCCGGTGCTCGGGAGTGTTCAACTCCGCCTCAAGAACCACCTCCATAGTTCCCGGTGGGGCTCGATCCTCAGAACCCCTCGCAGAGGGTAACGAAGATCGATGCTGGAGCAATTGAGTTGGGGACGATGTGATGAAGCTCGACGCCGTAATAACGCGGGATCGCCGCATCAACGACTCGCCCGGCATGAACCCCCGCCTATGGTGGTCCATCAGCAACAATGTAGCGAGGCGTAACGAGGCTCGTCGTGCGATCGCGCGGAACTGCCTACCCGGCCGCGCGATTGCGGCGACTGACGGCGTGAAGGCCGTCGTCCACCAACGTCGCAGCCTTCGCTCCGTCACCGAGCGACCACGCCACGTAAAAGGGATCTAGGGGGGAACAACCTCCTCCTCCTACGACATCTCCCCTCCCCTCGCCGGCAACCGCAACGGAGGAAAGAGCACCCGCAAGTACAATAAAACCGCCTCTCTCTCTCTCTCTTCCTCTCTCTTACTCCCCGCTTCTTCTCTCTTTCCGGGAATGGTGGAGAGTTGCGAGGGTGCGCCGCGCAAGGGAGACGAAGGAAGCCGCACACCGCCGGCGGCGCCCCAAATATATGGGGGAAGTGGAACGTAAGCCCCAACCAAGACGACGGTCGATCGTCGACACCGATCCACCCGGCTGGCAACCCCTAAGCAACCAACGGGCCCACGCGATTACGCGTCTGCCGCGACCCTCGCAAACGCTGCAAAGAACCCGGCCCCTTCGGACGCGGAATGATCACCTCTCTTTACGGGAGAGCGGGCGCGTGAAAAGGCGTGCCAATGCGCCCGAACCCCGGTCGAGGGGGTAAAATGCCCAAAGCCCAGAGCCTGACCCCAAATGCCCTCCCCAAGGGAGGGCGCGTCAACCCTCGGCAGACCAAAAACCACCGCAATGCGCTACCCCCTCGGGCGACGCCGGGCTCACCTTACGGTCCAGGGTTCTAAGGTCGGGCCCCTGCTTCTGGTACCTCGGGGCGGCCGAGCAAGGGGGACGAAGGAAATGCACAACCGCCTTGCCGAGCCCTCGGGGCTCTGATTTCCGGATGTATCTAAGATTCATGGTAACCACTTATAGGGATGTCCCATCCGTGGGGGAGGCCAACCGGGCCCGGGGTCCGACCTCGTCGGAACCCGAGATCGGCTAAGAGGCCCGAGAGTTCTCATGGAGTGCGTCCCGGGACCACACAGACCCCCCGGCTCCGCGGGGGGGCACGGCACCGCCGCGAGATTCCCCGCTGCAACGCTCATTGGAGTATGTCGCACTCGGCTCACGTGGCAAAGACATGTCTCCCCTTCTCCCTCCCTTCCAAGGGCGGCGAGGAGGAGCCAGAATACAAAAGTCGAGGAGGCTCTGAACGACCTTAAAGACATAAGCGCTAGAGCTCGAGCTGCCCTCGCACAATGGACATCCCTTGCACATCCGCACAATTTAGCGGGTAGTCTCGATCTACCAAATACAGAAGAAGAAAAGACCCGAGGAATTACCACCCACCGAGGCCTCTCGGGCTACACTCCAATGGGTGCGCTTTTTAGCGCACCGGCTCGGGAACGAGAAATTAGCACCATCACAAGAATATCAACAAACCCCAAGCGAAGTCAAACTACTCCCTCGTGGCTCTGGGGTTCAAGTGGCTAAAATAATCGACCCACCTAATACTCCTAGCCCAAGACTGGCAAGGCGGCCCATAGACCCCGGAAGGATCTCGCCCAACCCAACACCGGCCAACGACCCAGCGTCGCAAGCCGCCCGAAAGGGAGGAATAAACCACCGCCACCGATCTACAAGCTTGGAGGAATCAATAAACATATCGCCTTCCGCCCACTGCGCCCATGACGGCCCGCCCACAAAAAGCTCGACTAAACGGGCTCAACACACCCCATCAGATGCTAGCCGATCACCCACGCAGTGGCCCACGGCGTCTCGGGAAGCATCAAAATAGCCCAATACGGGTGCCGTTGAAGTCATCAAGAGTGTGGAGAAGAAGGACCAAAGGTAACCACCATACCTCAGCCCGATAAGATCGCAGCCACACGGCCCGGCCTCGGCCCCCTCAAAGGGTGCTAACTCAACAAACCTACCCGCACCACATTCACATTTCCTTACCCGAGGACCGGGGGTCCCCGGACACACCTCCGCCCGCGCGGGGACGAGAAGCCCCCGGGGCTGATCTCCATCTCGCCCGGGGCTGGAGGACCTCGGCGCAACCTCCGCCCCTCGCCCGAGGGTAGGAGCCCCCGGGATAAATTGTCTCCACACCGCCCCGAAGGCGAGGCCTCGGGCGCACCTTGGAAATACCGGCCGAGGTAGTGGGGCAGCCGCATTTAATGCTTCGCTTCACAGCTACGCGGGAAGACGGCAATCGATTGCCCCGTCGATCCGCCACCCGTTATCTCCTCGCGCCCCCGTTGATGGGACGTAAAGGGAGCGAAGCATTTCACACGCCACCACGCACGGAAACCATGAATGCACCGTTTATCCGCTAAACGTTCCATCTCCCCGCCCACGTATCCGGTGGCCCTCGTGGTGATGACACACGGCCGACGACGCCCAGAGAAGCCGATTTCATGCAGACTCGAGGGACCCCCTGATCCTCGGCTCGCCGTCCTCAAGGACACGTACCTCGAGGGACCCGAGGACACGGCCCACAAGACAACACCCTAACCGGGACACCCGAGGCCGTGGCTTGGACATGCATCCACCAAAGGGCACCGGACGGTAGACACCTCGACACGTGTATTCGACACGTATTGTACATTTTATCTCTCCTTTCTACTATAAAAGGGAGAGATATAGCACAGAAAACAGATCGACTCTCTAGGTATTCACACTTAGCCATCTCAAACCCCGGGTTGAAGCTCTCCTTCATCCCCAAAACAGACTTGTAACCGCTTTGGTTCCCATGCACATTGGTGCGAGGTATCACGAGAAGTCGCAATCGCTAGATGTAGGGCCCAATGGCTCGGAACCAGATAAACCCTTCCCTTCCATCTCGCACACGCCATCCGGTGGGGAGCGCACGCCTATAAAATTATTGCGGTTCTTGGGACACGGTTCTCAAAAACACATACACCACCGCTATTCGGCAAGAGTCGTCATCCGGGGAGAATTCGAAAGTGCATGGATTCAAAGAATGATTCGGCAAGCTTAAGGGTATCGAGGCAAGCTATCCAGAGAAAGCCCGTGTCATGTACGACATCTACGACCGAGAAGACTTGGAGCACAAACTATCTTAGCTAGATTTTCCTTTATTGTAATCGTAGTCGGTTAAGACTCGTGTCAAGTCCGTGGTATAAATATAAGACCCGTGGCATCCGTGTAATACATCTACCCAATCAATACAACAAACTTGGCCCGCGCCACCCTTCGAGTCCAAGTCGTGGTCGCCGATCTACTACGAGAGGAACCATCGATCCGTCGACTCCGGAAAGTACCGCAACCTTGCACCATGTCTAGTATCGTCCGGCCGGATTTAGATTATTGCAAGTAGTCTTGTTTACGCCGTATCGTCCGACGGATTTAAGCTATTGGGACAAGAGGGTTCTTTGTTGATCATGAGCCATAGGTGGGCTAAGGTCTAGCTTAGAACTAGTTATCGGCTTCATTAGATTTTGGCAAGATCTAATGAATTCATTAAGTTACCATGTGTTGCATGCTCTTTATTTATTATTTAATTATGTTTGCAACACACTTTTTGCCCAATTTAGATTAATAGGGCTCGGCTTTATCTTATCATAGATCTAGTTGTCTTTAGTGTTTTCAATGTTTATTTTATCGTGTCAATAGATCTATCTGCTCATAATAGCCGAGCTTAGATCAATCTAAGTTGTCACATACGGGTTCATGTGTTTAGATCTTGACAGATCGTATCATCCTAGGTGGATACGCATCTTTGGGTTACTCTAGAGCTAGTCATCCTAAGTGGACTAGAGATCGCCTTTAACTCGATAGGTTTTTATGTATGAGTTCCTTCTTCATGGATCCCGATTCGGCAAGCTTCCCGAACACGGTTATGCTTACACGTGTAATGAGTATCTATAGATTCTCGTTTTAGATATATGCTTTCTTTTAGCTTATTATGATTAGATTGTATCATCAGGGTGGATTGATCTCGGTTATGATAAGTGGTTTAGATCCATACAAGTCGTATCATCCAAATCTGGATTAGCTTGTTAAGGGTCTAAGCCGGACGGGTTTAGGAAAACCGACGTGCGGTTGCACTAGTTGGGTGAAACCTATGCATGTGTTATGTTTAGATTAGATTTATATTTATGATTTACCGCTTTTTGTCTATCATGTTGTCAATTGATTCGATCCACGCAATGAGCTTTATGATATCATATCCTCGATGATCTATTTACTTGTTCAAACATGTCTTCTCATGTTCATTCAAGAATCGTGTTTTTACATATTTCATATATTCTTGCCGAATGCGTTCATAAACCCGTGGGACGAGATAGCTTTCATAGCTATATGTCATTGTAAGTGGCTTCGTGAGCCGTACATGCGAAGCTGCCTTGGTCTCACCAGCATGTTCCTCGATCTTACGCTTTGTCTCCTTGTCAATTTATTGTGTCAAATTGATCGCACGCAGACCGCTCAAGACACCCGGCACCCAAGTTAAGCTAGCTACTTGACGGCTTGTCGCTGTGTGCGCATAAGAGGCACTTTTTGTGTCAACACACTTTTTGGCACGCCCGGTGGGACAATCAAGATCTGAATCAAGATGCCCGAAGACGCGAGCATGGAGCAACCCCTCAAGGTCACCATAGATGACCGCCTGGGAGTGGAACATAAAAGTACGTGATGAATGTGATGCCTTCATGCGAAGTGCACGGGTTGTTTCTCCAAGAACGTAAGCGGTGCAGTCCTCCGAAGACAGATCTACCAAAGGTCATGCTTCTTTGGTGAAACTCGAAGCCTCACCACGCAGTAAGACATCAATCGATGGAAGAGATCATCCGGGCCACCGTGGGGAAAACAATAACAAATCATAATACCATCTTCCTCAACACTTTCCGTCACATCATGAGGAGCACTTATGGACCTGAAGTTGACCGATACTTTGAGGAACGGATCGGTAAAAAAATCTCCGACCAACATACTTCAACACGCGGGGCCGCAGCCAAGGAAGAGTGCAACCGGTGATGGAGGAGCTCAAGAACAAGAGGGAGAAAAACAACACCACAAAGAACCGGAAAGGTCTAAGGCCAAGGAAATCGAAAGTCACATGCCACATATGGAGACATGGCATTCGATTGCACCTGGAATCCACCAAAGATACAACTCTTACACAATTGCTCCAATGGCTAGTGGATTACAAAGGAACCGCTTGGCCCCCGGTTACACCGAAGTTTTCTCGATTACTCTACTATTAATGCTCTACCGAATCCCGGGTACGCACTGCCGGATCGTGACAATATGGACCCTAGAATTCAAGCATGGATATGCTCTTAGCGAGGATGGCCGATATGATGCGTAATCGATTTGGGATAAAGCCCAAGAATCGGCCCTATATGTATTAGTCACCATACCCAGACTGGTACAATAAGGTGGCGCTTCCTTCAAGACTGAAGCCTCCAACTGACCTGACTAAGTTCTCTGGGCAAGATGATACTACCACTACCGAACACATTAGTCAAGATTTTGATCCAAATTTAGGGAGCTTGCCAATGATGAAGCATGGAGGATTCGCTACTTCCCTACATCTCTCATAGGGCGGCCTTCCGTTCGGTTCACTACGTTGCCGGCCAACTCCATTGGAACCTCGGGCTGAATTGGAGCATAAGTTTCACTCATACTTCTTCGGTGGTACCAATGAGAAGGAGCTTGTTGACTTGATGGCATTGACCCGTAGTTACAATGAGACACCTCAAGAGTTCTTGCGTAGGTTCAGTGGAAACTAAGAATTCCCCGCTATTCTTTGAATCGCTGCATCATCAGTTGTCGGCCGTTATATTACGCGGCATGCATCCAACCTATCGTGGAGAAGCCGGGTCGGCATGGAGTTTGAGGACCTTGGTCGCCTCACGACGCTTGGCGCCATGGCCAATCAGTTCAGAGAGCATCGAGAAGGATACCGCTACCGTAAAGGGGGCAACATAGCTTATGAAGCATGTCCATACTTTTCGGAAGGTGGGGAGGAAGATGACGATGGCCAAGATGAGGTAGCTATCGGCTGAGTTTACACCGGGAAAGAACCACCCAGTTAATCAACTGATGAAATAGAACAAGGGGGCATATGACTTTGATGTCTCCAAATCTCGATAAGCTCTTTGAGTTCTTGGTCAAAGAAGGACGCATCAAGCTGCCGTAAAATCATTCCATGCGATGTCCCGACCGGGTGAAGAGTGCAAGATACGCGTGGTCTCCATGATACAGCTCACACTCCATCAATGACTACCGGATATTCAGCAAAGAGTCCGAGAGCCATACAAACAGGACTCCTAAAGTTCAACAATCATATGAAGGTGGATGATCAGCCTTTCCCGCCAGACATGATTTCCTTCTCGCTAACATGGTATCCGCAAGTGACCCTAAGGGCAAAGGCCCAATAAAAGTGCCGACTTCGATAGGGCAAAACAAAGTGGCTCGGATTGACCCTAGTCGGTGTGGCGGTATAGAGCTCCAAGAGCGCAGTTGTTCGGTTCTTGAATAGCCAAACAGAAAGGAGAAACCTCCAAACCAAGGGTGACATCTCGTGATCTTCGGCGAACAAATGGCGAGACAAAGCAAGAGAAGCAATATCGCAGAAGAAGAAATTTGCGTAAGAACAGCAGAGAGGTACGAGGAAGAGATGTATCGCCAGAACAGAGGAGTACATGAGGGAACGAGAGGAATCTCATTGGGATTGTCCTTTCTTCGCACATTGCAGAATGAAAGGCTTGAAGTCGTCGCTAGGAATAATCGCCTCAATGCGCTGAGCAAGTATCATCGATATAGGGTCGGCACAAGTCAACCGCCATCCCATCCAAGAAAGATCTGGGGCATGCTTCCCAAAGGATGATCGGTCTAAAAAATAGAAGCAAACAGGTCTCATAGCAGCAAGAGGGTTGTCGAACAAGCACGGGCCGACGTTGAAGACTATGAAGACCGTGATGATCCGGGCTCTCCTCGTGAATACATATGGCGAAGGGGCAATGGTGCCTCCCAGATTGAGGAAGAGTCGAAGAGAAGGGTTCAACGCCTCAGAATAGGGAGCTCAAGGAAGCATCGACCAATGCAAAGAAAGTGTGGCGCCCAAAGAAGAAAAACTCAAGAAACCGACCATTCGGCAAAAGGAGCATTCGCAAGTGGGCGTTCGACCGATGTTGGCATGGTTTTCTATATCCCGATAGAGTTTGCGCCCCTCGCAAATCAAGCTACTGGATCAGAAGAGGACGCTTATTCAGATGAGGAGGCTTACTTCGATGACAAAGAAGAAAAATGATAAACCTCCTAGGACGCTTGGCTCACAAGACAAGGCTATGTTCGACAGCCCGTGAAGCACAACCATCTAAAGCCTCTCTACCGAAGGGATACGTCAATGGAAAGCCCCCGACCCATATGGTCGCCGATGGAGGTGCCGCCATCAATATTATACCTTACACTACTTTCAAGAAGCCGGGATGACCAAGGAGGATTTGCTAAAGACGCACATCATGCTCGAGAGATTTTGGCCGGCAATCCTTCCGGACACCCACGGGAGTCGCTCACGTTGAGTTGATGATCAGCTTGAAGACTTTGATCACTACCTTCTTTGTGGTCGATAGTAAGGGGTCCCACTGACCGCTTCTTGAAGGGATTGATTCATGCCAATTGTTGCATCCCTCTACCATGCATCGCCTTCTAATCCAAAGGAACGGTGATGACGTTGAGGTAATTCAAGCCGATGACTCGCTGAGTGTCGCCGCCGAACCATCATTCCGGGAATATGATGGCGTGGAGTGCTTCTCGTGAAGGGAATGGAATGAAGGTCCCATCTAATGCTCATTACCAGAGATCAACATCGATCCAAGCGCCGGCTTTTTTATGATAGTTTTTAATGGGGAACCCAATTGATGGTAACAAAGGGAAGCTTGGGCATGGTTTCAAGTCGGCCGACAAGTTAGAAGAAATAGATATTGGTAATGGTGACAAACCAAGGCCGACTTATATCAATGCCCGCCTAGATCTAGAGTTCAGGAAAGAATTAATAGATCTCCTCAAAGAGTTTAAAGATTGCTTTGCTTGGGATTATTCGTAGATGCCCGGTTAGATCGTTCAATTGTTGAGCATCGACACCGATCAAGCAAGGTTATCGTTCTTATAAACAACCTCCTTGAAAGATTTATGAAGAGAAGGTATTGGCCGATGTGAAGAAGGAAATTGAAAGACTATTGGAAGCAGACTTCATTCGCCATGCAGATATGCGAGAATGGATCTCCAAAGATTATTCCCGCTCTATAAGAAGAATAGAAAGATGAGGGTTTGTATAGATTTCGAGAGATCTTAACAAAGCTACTCCTATGGATGGATATCCCACATGCGATTCGATTTGTTGGTAGATGCCGCTGGACATGAGATTATCGCCTTTATGGATGGGAATGCTGGTTATAACCAAATCTTTATGGCTATTGAGGATATTTCAAAGCGCTTTCAGGTGTCCTAGCCATATTGGATTGTTCGAGTGGATCGTCATGACATTTGGATTGAAGAATGCTTTGGTGCAACTTATCAAAGGGCTATGAATTACATATTCCATGAGTTGATCGGCAAAATAGTGGAGGTCTACATTGATGACGTGGTTGTCAAATCAACAGATTACAAGAAACATCTAGCTGATTTAAGGAAGACTTTAGAGTGCACTAGGAAACATGGTTTGAAGATGAATCCAAATAAATATGCCTTTGGAGTCTCGGCTAGTGAGTTTTGGGGATTCTTAGTTCACAAAGGTGGGATTGAAGTTGGAAAGAAAAGCATGGAAGCTATAGAAAAATATTGCTCCTCCTATCGATCTCACGTAATTACAGTCATTGCTTGGCATGATCAACTCAAGGAGAGATTTATCTCTAATCTTTCAGAGAGGGTTTTGCCATTTTCTCCACTTCAAGCTCAAGAACACCCGTAAGTTTATGTGGAGTGACGCATTAATCGGATACAGATCACCAAAGAACCCTACCGAAGTTGTACGCTAGTGGTTCTATCCAAGTTCCGCGGCCACAAACAACTCCCGTAAGGCAATGAAAGCATAGCTACGGTGACTTTTTGTAACTAGGATAGAACACTAGTTAGGGTTACCTTGTAAAGGGTTTGGGTGTTCTGGGTTCCTCTAGGACGACCCTCCTCGATCCGACTAGATCGTAGCGAAGTTCCTTGGCCCCTTGACTATAAAAGGCGGCTAAGGAACACCTCGAGAGGAGAGACAGCACATCACGGTAACACAAGCTTGGCTACGACAAAGCGGAAGCTTCCACGGCCGATTCCCGGCTAACCCCATCAATCAAAAACAGCTCACGCCGACCGGGCGTAAAGGTCTTTACGATCCTTGATCGAGGGCCAACTAGTATAAAACCCCGGCTCTCCATGTCACCTGCGCAAGCAACAAAACCCCCGGCTCGAGCCGCCGAGGCGAACAAACCGCCCAGTTCACCCTGGCGGGTTTCTGGGCCGTAAAACATCGACAAATGGCGCGCGCCAGTAGGGGCTCGTCGATTTCAAAGACGAGTCCGGCTGGACCACGACATCATGAGTACATCGATGAGGAAGACGATCATCTTCGGTTCATGGGCTTGCGAGATCGACGACGACGGCGAAAACTCAAGCCGCACCATCAAGGATTCGAGACCGAAGAACCGCACTCCGCCGAGAAGCTCCAAGAATCGACGATTGCCGGCCGCCCGCCAAGACGGCAGAACAAACTTCAAGCTTGCTCAGAACCAACACGGAAGGGCCCAAACCCGAAACCAGCTGGGGGGGAAGGTAGACAAACCGTGGCTCGAGTACGAACCCGGCAACTCGAATCCAGATTACCTTTTTCATTTCCTACGAGGATTACGCAACGCAGCACACGCGTATTCGAGGAGAGCCCGGGACTACTCAAGAGAAGATTGGAGATTCCTTTAGAGGGCGCGCAAAGAGGGCTCATATTGACAAGAACCCCGAGAGGAGTGCATCATCCACTGGCCAAGAACCCTCAACCAGCCGATCGCCAACCAACTGGGACAAACAAAGGGAGGTCCATCATCATAAGGTCCATCCCAGCGGAAGGAGTGGCGACCTAAAAAGCTACAACCGCAAAGGAAGTCTTCATGGTGGCTACAAAGACTCCGCTTTAACCGGCCCGTAGGCCCCGACATCGTCCATCGACGAAGGCCTATCCAACATCTCGGCGGACGAAAGAACCCGACGGCGAAGGAGAACACCAACGCCAAGAAAGGCTAAGAAGAAACAAGTCGAAGGGAGGACGCCGGATCGAGGCGAATGCATGCATGCAAGCTCAACAAATATCGCCGATCTACACGAATACGAGAGGCTAAAATCTGAAAGAGAAGTTGAGGACGATCGAGGGCAACCCAGAGAGACTACAAGGGTTGATTGACCGCCTCAAGATCGCATGCACACTGAATGACGAGGAGAGACTCATCAAGGAGGCATTGCAGAAGGCTGTCCGAGAAAGAGACCCCGTGACGTCACAAATGAAGGCAAACAATTCTCTCATGTTCCAAGAAGTCGATCCAATGTCTTTGAAAGGTCGGGAAGGCCGAGGGTTCCAAAACCCGTGCCACCCGAGGGATGGCGAGCAAGCACTGCAGACCCCCAAGGGAAAGCCCCCCGCACCAAGACTAAGCCGACGAGAAGAAGTCACGTAATCAACATATCGACCTACTAGAACTCATCCAAGAGGAGGAAGAACCTCGTGAGGATTTGAAGAAAGAACGACAAAAAGCTACGACAGTTTCCTTGCTTCCGAAAGATTGCAAAAAGTCAAGCTACCCCCAAAGTTCAAGCCTTCAAACCATTCAAAATACGATGGGAAAAACAGAGCCCGCACAATGGCTCGAGTCTACTCACAATCCATTGAGCTGGTTGGAGGAGATGATGACGCTTAAAAGCCGCCTTCTTTCCCATGGCCCTAGAGGCTCTACCGCTCCAATGGTTCGACAAGATCGAAGAGGGCTCAATCCGATCTTTGGGAAGACTTACGTAAAGCATTCTCAGAGCAACTTCATAGGAATCATCACCCATCCTATTACTCAGCCGAGTTGAAAAGCCTCAAGCGTAGTAGCTTCAGAGAATCCCCCGAGAGATTACTACCACCAAGATTTGGGGAGATGAGATCCCAAGTACACGACATCACCGAAAAGAAAAGTGATAGACGCCTTCAAAGAATGGAATTTTCTCAAGATGGCGTTCTCGATTTCTACAAAGACAACCCGAGGACTAACGAAAGTTCAAGCTTACCGGCCGAGAGATGATCGAGCCGAAGAAAGAACTCGAGATCGCTTCCCAAAGAAAGAACTCGTAAGCCCCGAAGAAAGATCGTAACAACCTCAACAAAGAAAAGAAGCGAGGACCGCATAATACCGCCGCAATGGTATGAGAAGTCAAAGAAACCTTACAAACAGGTTCAACAACAACAACAATGGCGGCATAGAACGTAAGCAACATCAAGCTAGAAGATCTACCCCGCATCTACCACCCCCGAGCTCCACACACGCCGAAACCGCACCACGTTCCAGAGAAGTACAAGGGAGGAAACAACTCTACGTAAAGGAAACAATCAAGAAAACAGAGAACAAGCCATTGAGGAGCCAAAGAGAGGGGATTTCCGTAGTAAAGCAACGAGATCCTTGAACGCCATATTCTCCCGGAGTACCGGATCAAAGAGCAAGAGACAAGACAAGCTAGCACTCCGATCAATCATGGCGGCGCCAGAACCCCAGCATTCACACGGTACCTCAATTGGTCCCAATATCCAACCCAGTTCACCAGGGGAGGATCAATGGACAAGTGTGGGCAACGCCGCCTATATCCTTTGGTGCTAGAACCCACAATTGCCGGAGTGACCGTTACCAAGGTATTGATCGATGGAGGAGCCGGATTAAACATCATATTCTCGTAAACACCGGACAAGATGGGACTCGACCTCTCCGGACTTATCGCTCCTTCGAGCACTCCTTTCTATGGAATAGTACCCGACGAGCAGCCATACCAGCTTGGATAAGTCACCTTGCGATTACATTTGGATCTCCATCAAACTACCGGACGGAGTACATCAAGTTCGAAGTAGCGCAGATCTCGAGTCACCATACCATGCCATTTTGGGAAGACACGCTATTGCAAAGTTCATGGCTATTCCACACTACCCGTATCTTCTACTAAAGATGCCGGCACCTTTTGGGGTTCTTTCCATAAAAGGAGACCTCAAGAAAGCTTTCGAGTGTGACGTACAAGCCGTGGAAATCGCCAAACAAGACAGGGGAGCTCTTGGAGAAAAAGGAACTCAACCGATGGCAGAGGATACAAACCCGTAAGAACTCGAGATACCGGCCAAGAAGCAAGCAATTCGATTCCACCGTAAGAGGCCGACGTCAAGCACATTGATCTACAAACGGGCGATCCATCCAAGAAGGCGATCATCAGCGCCCACCTATCTCCAAAATAGGAATTCGCGCCACCACCTTCCTAAGGCAACACAAAGATATATTTGCCCCGAAACCAGCAGACATGCCCGGGCGCACCAAGGAGCTGGCTAAGCTAATGCACTGACATCAATATGGGATCCAAACCCATCAAGCAAAGACTAAGAAGGTTTTCACCCGTAAAAGAAAGAAGCCATCAAAAAAAGGAGGTTGCAAAATTACTCGCAGCGTGATTCATCGGAGAAATCCTACATCCCGATCGGCTAGCCAACCCGTTCTCGTTCGAAGAAGAACACCTCAGATTGGCGAATGTGTGTGGACTACACAGATCTGAATAAGCATTGCCCCAAGGACCCCCGGGCTACCAAGGATTGACCAAATAGTGGACTCCACACGGGATCAGCTCTACTATCATTCTTGATTGCTACCAGATATCACCGCAGTTACCAAGAAAGAAGATCGAGCAAGACCTCTTTCATCACCCTTCTCGGTGCCTACTGCTACAAAACAATGTCCTTCGGATTGAAGAACGCCGAGCAACGTATCAAAGAGCGATACAGACTTGTTTGGGAGAGCAGATTGGCAAAAATGCCGGCTTACGTGAGACGACGTGGTGGTGAAGATTAGAAAACCGTAAACTCGATTCAAGATCCGAAGAGACTTTCAAGAACCTCAACAAGTGGAAGTGGAAGCTCAACCCAACAAAATGCGTCTTTGGAGTGACTTCGAGACAGCTTTTGGGATTCTTGGTCAGCAGAATGAGGCATTGAAGCCGGCACCAAGCGCATCAAGGCCATCAACGGATGACACAACCCCGGCGTCAAGGACGCCCGTAAGCTCACAGGGGTGCATGGCGGCACTCAACAGATTCATATCCAAGCTTGAGAGAAAGGGCAACCCTTCTTCAAACTTATCAAGACAAAAGGAGAGTTCAAATGGACAGAGGAGGTCGACAAAGTGTTTGAAGAACTCAAGCAAGACTTACAACAACTCCCATCCTAACACCTCCAAAGGATCAAGAAGAACCACGCTATACATAGCAAAGAACGAGTACAAATGGTCGCCCTCAAAGAATCATCGTGGAAAGAGAAGAGCCCGAGCAACCTAACAAGGTCCCAGGCTAGTTTACTACATGAGCGAGGTTCTATTCGAGTCCAAGGCTGGGCACCCTCACGCACAAAAACTACTCTACACCATACCGATCACATCAAGGAAGCTACGACACTACTTCGACAAATACAAGATAACAAAGGGTAACCGACTCACCATTGGGTGACATCCCGAGGAACAGAGATTCAACAGCCGAATATCAAAATGGGCAAAGTGGAACTCGGAGCACTCGAATCTAGAGTTCACCCCAAGAAGAGCAATCAAATCCCGTGCGCCACCGGATTTCATAGCGAGAATGGACGAGCTCCAACAACCCATATCCGACGACATCAAGAAACATTGAACCTGTACTTGATGGATCGTTGAAGCTAGGGGAGCAGAGCCGGGATTTTATTCATATCTCTAGAAGGAAGATAACTCAAGTACGTGCTGCGCAGATCATGTGGCAAGCTACAAAACAACGAGGCGTAGTATGAAGCACTCATCCATGGCCTCAAGATAGCAAGAATTCGGGAATCAAGAGACTACAAGTATACGGCGACTCGCGGTTGTCATCAATCAAGTCAACAAGGACTGGACCGCACAAAGGACAATATGGGCCTCTATTGCGCAGAAATACGCAAGCCGAAAAGAACTTCCAAGGCCTTGAGATCCCTACACGTGCTGAGATGCTAACGTGGCGGCGCACGTGCTAGCCAAACTCGGATCCGATTGAGCCCAAGTCCCCACCGTGAGTATTCGTCGAAGAGGTCTCAAACCATCTATCAAGGAGAACCCTTAAGAAGACAACATGGAGCAATCAGCTCTAAACGGAGTAATGATAATCTCCGTGTCGAAGAACAACTCCCCGGATCGAAGACATCATAAACTTCATCAAGAACAAGACACTACCTGAAGACAAAGCTGAAGCAACCGTGATCTTGAGAAGAAGCAAGAACTATGTGCTCATCAAAGACAAGCTTTATAAGAGAGCAATCATCATCGGTACTACTACTCAAATGCATAAGCCGAGGAAGGAAAAGACATCCTTCAAGAAATCCACTCGATCTTTGTGGAAACCACGCAGCGCCAAGAACCCTCGTGGGAAAAGCATTCGTATCAGATACCACCGCCAAGCGACCCCTCAAAGACGCTGAGTAAGAACTCGTCGAAAATGCAAAGGATGCCGATGTTCGCGAAGGCAAGCGCATGTGCCAAAGACACAATCGACCGCATACCACCATCATGGCCTTTCTCAAGGCCGGGACTGATCAAGTCGGGCCACCAAGAGAGCCAAGGGAGGATATGAGTACATCTACGCCGCCATCGACAAATTCACCAAGTGGATAGAATACAAGCCATTGGTCACCTTTTAGCTCAACCAAAGCGGTCGAGTTCATCCAAGAGATCATGCACAGATTTGGGATGCCCAACAGATCATCACCGACCCTCGGATCACCGCTCACGCAGCAGCCAGAACCAAGATTGGACACAAGATTGTGGCATACGGATAGACTACGCATCCGTAGCACACCCCTCAAAGCTAACGGACAAGTCGAAAAGAGCAAACGGACTCATCCTTGCCGGACTAAAGCCAAGACTTTATGAAGAACTCAAAGACTACGGAGCCAAATGGATAGAAGAACTCCCAAAAAGTTGTTCGGGGCCTAAGAACTCAAATCAAGAGAGCAACAGTTACTCACCCTTCTTCCCGACCTATGGATCGAAGCCGCCCTACCAGCCAGACCTCATATGGAGCTCTCCAAGGATCGAGCAATTTGAAGAAGGAGAACGAGAACAAACAAGAAGACTAGAAATCGACCGTGCGTAAGAAGTCGAGCAAACGCCATCCTCCGTAATGCAAGATATCCGCAAGGACTCCGAGAAGGCACTATGACAAGAGCACACGCCCAAGAAAACTCAACCCAGGAGATCAAGTACTCAAGAGAAATCAAAAGACGGAAAGCAAGCACAAAAAACCGCCGGCCCATGGGAAGGACCATATATCGTCAAAGGAGTACCGGGACCAGGAACCTACAAGTTGATGACAATGCAAGGAGAAGAAATCGAAACTCTTGGCACATAAACCAGCTCGAAGGTTCTATCCATAATCGAGAGGAACTCAAGGCAAATGTAAGAGAAGCGTAACACCAACAACAACTCTCCGATACTTCAAGAAGAAAGAAGATCAAGCCTCGAGAAGAACTCGGACCATCCAAAGAGGTCACAAAATACGTGAGCCACCGTGCACTTCAACAAAAAACAAGCTACCCACGGTGAAGCCGCATGCCTCCACGGAGAAGAACAAAACAGCCCGAATTGGCACTTCGCAAGAAGAAGTCGACCAAAAGAAGGCAAACCCGACCACTAGAACGGAGATCAAAATTCTAAGGGTGGAACCACGCGAAGTCCTAGCTCGAATAGCATCCACACCTTAAATCCCAGCGTAAGATTTTGAACTTCAACTCTTGAAAAAGAGGGACGTTGGGATCGGCCCGCCTAGGTCGCAGAGGCCATCGAGGGTCCGAAAAGTGCCACTATGTCCAATGACGGCGGACGGCCTTTCGAATCGGGCGTGAACGGTGTAGTGTTGTGAAATAGAAACCCATCGTCTCACACAAGTCCCTCAAAGCAGAGCAGCCCAAACCGGGCAAGGTGGATTGTAGTGTTATGAAATAGGAACCCAACCATCTTGACCTTGAAGATGCACTTAAATGGGCCCTGACCGAGAACCCTTCAAGGGACGTCATGCGATAGTCCATTGGACTGCATGGGAGAGCCCTAGCCCAAAAGAGGCAACCCCGAGTTAGAACAACTCTTTTAGGAGCTCGACTCCACCAAAATACACTAGCAAGTTCAAGAAAGGACAAATGCTAGAGGGCCTAAAAGGATAAACCTAACGGCACGAGTAACCCTCCGAACAATCGCGTGACAAGTCTCGAGGGAAGAAGACGCCAAGTCACATGCGGAGGAAAATAACCCCGGGCAAAACGAGGGGACGCCCAACAACCATCGGCAAGTCCACGGCAAAGACGAGCCGATTCTTGAAAAGAACAACTCAAGACCGGGAGCAAGACTCCACAACTACTCTCGGCAAGCCTCACGAAAGGGCGAGCTGAATCTTCGTAAAGAACAACTCAAGACCGGGAGCAAGACTCCACAACTACTCTCGGCAAGCCTACGAGAAAAGACAAGCCGAATCTTCGAAGAACAACTCAAGACCGTGAGCAAGCCTCTACAACTATTATCGGCAAATCTACGTGAGAAGACAAACCGATACTCCGTAAAAGAAGAACTCGGGAATTCAAGAACAAGCCTCCAATCATCATGACAAGTCTCGTAAAGAAGAAGTAAGTCATTTGTCGAAGAAAACAATCCCGACGAACCAGCTAGACTCGCAAATATCTCCAACCAAGTCTACGAAAAGGCGGGTTGACACCCAAGAAAGACAAGATCGATCTCGTGAGAACTTCAGGACTATCACCACCCAAGTCTACAAAAAAATAGGCAAGCCGATCCCTTCGTAAGAAAGAACTCAAGCACCGATGCAAAGCTCCAACATACTACCAAGCAAGACCCGTGGAGCAGACTAGCCAAGACGTCAAGGGAGAAACAACCCAAAGACGACAAGGACAAGGAAAGAACCTACGCTACCCTCGCCAGATCTACAAGAAGACAAGCCGACCGGTCGAGAGAACAACCCCGCAACTCGCAAGCAAGACTTCAACACTATGAACAAAGAAGAAAGTCTACAGAAAGGCAAGCCGGGTCATCAACCGAACAACGCCGATGTCACTACGAGGGACCGCAAAACAACTCGCCGCGGAACCTACACAAAAGGACATAAGAGCCTAAGCCTAAGGAAGAACTCTAAAAGGCTAATCACATCAAGTCATCCAAGAAGAAGAACCCGAAGACAACAAAGAATGACAAGCGTAAGACAAATCGCAACAAGTCCGCACGAAGGCAGATCGAGTCATACAAAAAGTATAAGTACAAGATAGATAAAGGGACAGATCTCTTCATTCAACATCTTGAAGATTACAAGTTACATGGGAAACAACTCCCTACAAGATACAAAGAAGACTTCGATGCACCGGGAGCCCAACAAGAACTCCCGCCAGACAAGATAAAAAAAAGAAGATCCGGGGACTATAACCCTAAAGAGTACAACATCAGCAGCGTAAGAATCCCGGCATCCAACGGCGAAGAAAAATGGAGCGCTCGGACCAGATCGAACCCCAAGAGCCTCGAATATCAACAACTCGGGGGCTACTTCGAAGTCAAGACCCTTGCGCCCAAGTCCATAAACACTGGAGCTCAAGAATCCCGACGACGGCAAATGAGCCCCGAGATCAAGATAAGCGACCGGGCGAAGAAAAGAACCCCTTCGAGAAGGCCCGAGTTCACCATGTCGCAGCCGAGATGAAAAAGAGCCCGAAGGAAGCGCCAACTCCACAAAGAGTAGAAGAAGCGCCTCAAAAAGAGCACCATCTTGGCAATTCCTCAAAAGGCACAACCTTCCTCGAAGACGAGCGGCGACCAATGTCGGTTGGAAAGCCGGCATATGTCTACCCAAGTAGCAAGGAGGTACACCAAAGAGGATCGAAGGGCATCCGGAAAGAAACCGATTCCACCCACACCAAGAAAAAATGAAGGAGGAGAGGAGATCATCTTAGGTCACAAGACATCCCGCACTCACCCTCAAACTTTCCCGGTGTGGAACTGCCGCCGGAGTAGTCCCCTTCTACTCCATATCACAAGACATCCCTCACTCACGTAAGAACCCTAGAAAGGCTAAAGAAGACGCCCCTGGGCCTGATCCAACTCACTCAAAGGCACCGCCATGGATTCAAGCTCGAACAAAGCTTTTTTCTACGAGAAGGGAGATCGCCTAGAGGAAGAAGAAGCAGAAGAAGAAAATAATACCGGATCCTCACCAAGCAAAATGAGGCATATTTATAGGCGAAACAAAGACGCCTATGGACCAAGTCCACGGAAAACGAGGCAACCACCAAAAAAGGAGCGGCCACCTCAAATCACGCAGAAGGGAATTTATGACAATGATCGCCATGCACCGACGCTTTTAAAAAACGGAAAGCAGCAGAAAAGCGATTGTGACTCCGCGGATCGCATCGAAAAAGAGAAAAACGGTCAAAAATCCCGGTAAAACGAAGAACCTCTAAGAGCTCCATCCGCGAAAAAGAGCCCTTAGACGCCGGGGGCTCTGAGGATACCCGGGGCAAGATTTTTTCAAAGGTGCTCCGACAACAAAAAGAACTCGGAGACGGAGAAGAAGAACTCAAAGACCTCTTTATGCCAAAAAGCAAGAAGCTTGGGGCTACACCCTATGGGTGCACTTTTTCAAACAAACCGCACAATCGTATGAAGACGATAAGGACCGGGTCAAGATCGCACCGAGAAGAGGCGACGCCGCCAGAATCAGAATCACGAGATACTGGGGGCTAGCGGAGCAAGGCTCTCCTATCGAAGAAAGAAGAGCCCCGACGACGAGAAGAACTCGAAGACGGAGGAGAAGAACTCAAAGACCTTCCGGCTCTTTGTGCCAAAAAGCAAGAAGCTCGGGGGTTACACCCTACGGGTGCACTTTTTCAAAATTGCACTCCGTAAAGATGATCTTGAAGACCATATCAAGGCCTCACCCGAGAAGAGCAAGACAACCCTCAAGACTCGACCTTGAGATGCTCGGGGGGCTTGTGGATACAGATCACCAAAGAACTCTACCGAAGTTATACGCCAGGTTCTATCCAGCCTGCGGCCATTAAACAACTCCCGTAAGGCAATGGAAGCATAGCTACAAAGTGACTTCTCGTTGTAACTAGGATAGAACACTAGTCGTTACCTTGTAAAGGGTTTGGGTGTTCGGTTCCTCTACGGACAACCCTCTCTCAGATCCGACTTGATCAGTAGCGAGTTTCTTGGCCCCCTTGGACTATAAAAGGCGGCCAAGGAACACCTCGTAGAGGAGAGACAGCACATACGTAACACAAGCTTGGCTACCACCGCCGCCAAGCTTCATGGCCGATTCTCTGGCTAACCCCATCAATCAAAAACAGACTCACGCCGACGACGGACGTAAAGGTCTTTATTCGATCCTTGATCGAGGGCCCGAACTAGTATAAAAACCCCGCTCTCCATGTCGCCTACGCGAACAAAACCACCGGCCCGTGTTTGCCGAGGTTCGAACAAACGCTGCCTGTTCACCCCGTGGGTGCCTCGGTCGTAAAACATCGACATATACACCAAAAAGCCTTGGATGAAATAAAGGAATATATGAAGGCACCTCCTATTTGGTTCCTCCAAAAGCTTGACAAGCCTTTCAAATTAGTATGCGTGGCGGCGATAATCTAACAATAGGATCGGCCCTTATGCAAGAAGAAGATGGAAAAGAACGAGTAGTAGCCTACCTTAGCCGAAAACCGTTTGGATCCCCGAGACACGGTATTCGGCTATAGAAAAATTGTGTTTATGTGTTTACTTCTCATGCACTAAATTTTGGCACTATTTGTTGAATGCCGAATGTGTAATAGTATCCGAATTTGATGTGATTAAACACATGTTGTCAATGCCGATTTTGAATGGAAGAATCGGTAAATGGGTGCTAGCATTATCCGAATTCGACTTGAGGTATGAATCGGCAAAGGCTGTTAAAGGTCAAATTATTGCTGATTTTGTTACTCAACATCATAATCCTTCTGCTAGCATGATTAACATTACACCTTGGGCTCTATTTTTCGATGGATCATCTTGTGAAAAAGGAGGAGGTACGGGTGTCTTGTTGATTTCACCCAAGGGGCATCTTTTGAGTTTGCTATTCCTATTAATGCTACTACAACATTAACAATCGTAGAGTATGAAGCATTGCTCAAAGGACTCCAACTTCTTATAGAAGTGGAAGCTGTTGCAGTTTGAAATCTTTGGAGATTTAGAATTGGTGATCAAGCAACCGACCGCTAATACTGAGTGTAAGAATGACATCCTAAAGAACTACTATGAGGAATGTAAAAGATTGCTGAAAACTTTCAAGGTGGTGACTTTGCATCATATCCCAAGGGAGCATAATGGAGAAGCTAACAGGTTAGCCCAAAGTGCTTCTAGGTATAAGGAGAATCTAGAAGTTTTTTTTTGCATATATATATGCATTCGGTAAGGATCAAAGCTGATCAAGCTGACAATGATTGAGAACTGAAATTACCGAATACCTTAGAAATCCATCAAAGAAGGTTTTCGGAAGCTTCGGTACAAGGCTATTAAGTTTGTGCTCCTTGATTATCGTTATATTATAAGTCTGTAGATGGAGTGCTACATAAATGCTTAAGTCAAGAAGAAGCCAAGAAAATGATGTATGAAGTACATGAGGGATTGTGCGGTGCACATCAATCGCCTTACCGAATGAAGTGGATTATCGGAGGGACAGATATTTCTCGCCAACCATGCCGGAAGATTGTTTTGAATATTATAAAGGATGTCAAGATTGTCAA
>JADLZK010006837.1:0-43417 GCA_015847255.1 Hyparrhenia diplandra
GGGATGGCTTGGTGAGGAGCGCGCGGGGCGGCGGGGGCTCTGCTCGATCAAAACGAAAGAAGAGAGGGGGAGAGGGGAGGAAGATGACAGGCGGGTCCACGGGCCCGCTTGTCGGCGTCGGCATGAGGTGGTAGCCTCCTATGGCGCGACGCGGCGTGGTGAGGCCGGCGGCCTGCTGACTGGCTTGTGTGGTCGATCTGGGCTGGGCCGGCTCCCGTATGTGGGCCTGCGCGCGAATGGGAGTTAGCGGTGCTGCTCTGCTGGGTGCGTTGCTGCTGGGCCGGCCGGGCTGGCATGGTTGGCGGCGCTGGGCAAAACTGCCCTTGCTGCTGGGCCGGTTGGGTTGCCAGGCCGGAATGGCCTTTGCCATTTCTTCCTCCTCTAAAAGCTTTTCTAATTTCTAAATGCACCTAATTTCCATTCTAAACTAAACCTTTGGCGCCTATGTGCACATACATGTGTTGCCAACATGTATATGCCCTTAGTGGGGTCCACTAGGGGTCATTAGGGGTTTGGGATTCCATTCAAAGGTTGGCAACATAAACAAAATTGTTTTGACAATTTAAAGTTAGTTGATTTTATTCATCACATAAAATCATAAAACCCAAATCACTTTCGATTAAAATGCAAATGCTCACACATGCTATTAGGGTCTACTTGTGCAACTAGGTAGGGTTTCCTAGCATGACATACACCAAACATGGGTTTGGTTTCAAAAAAAAATTTTGTTGGTTGTGATTTTTTGGTGTTTGGTATTTTGAGGGTTGTTACATGCCGCTGCCGCTGCCTCCCTCGCCCCTCCGCCGCCGCCAATGCCGATGCCGATGCCGATGCCTCCGCCCCTGCTGCCGAGGCCGACGTCGAGGTCCTGCCGGTCCCAACCCGGCCGGCTGGCTCCGCCACACGGCTCTCCACGAGCGCAGGCGCAGCGCAGGAAACCAAGAAGCAGAGGAGAGCAACGACGCTTGGCGCGGCGCGTGCTGGACCAGGACCTGCCATTTCCCGGATTCTGATCACTGGAAGCGTCGATGGCAGAAGACGAGCCAAAACCACGTGCCTAGCTCCCTGCGCCTTTCACGCTAGCCGAGAGAGCCAGCCGGTTCCGCGCGGCGTCTCCTGCCAAATCTCCCGTGAATCGGATAGTGAGAGCGAGGCGCGACCGCGACGGCGCGATCGAGTGGTATGGCCGTCAGGACGTGCGGTATATAAGGGAGCGGCAGGGCGGGACCTGTTGCACGCTGCTGCATTAACCACTTTGCTCTGGCTGATCAGGAAGGTTCGGTAGTTGGGCAAGACCGCAGGAGTGATCTTTCCTGCGATGGCAATTCACATGTGGAACACCGGTGTTGTGGTACGTTTGCTCCAGTAACTGCGGTGCTCTGAATCATGAAAGGAAGGATTGTACTGTCATTCTGTCCTTCGCCGGGGGTTGTTTCAGTTCCAGACGATATGAGCTTGTCCTGTTGCCTGTTGGACTGTCCATACGCAATTGTGCAGTGTCCGGATCCAAATAATTGGAGCTTGATTGGTCTGATGCTCAGAGCTATTGATTGATAAAAAACAATTGGATGCATTTGATTCAGAAAACAGCTTATACTACTCCATCGTAGCAATGTTGCTTCGATCTGATAGAATTGAGTTGAGCTAAGCTATCAAATCCACCAAAGCGAACCTGATGACTGATGAGTGGTGACCAGGATTGGCTTGTTTTCACCTGTTTGCAGTCCGCTACCTTTTGAGTCCTGAATCTGACCACCTCCTTAGGTGAGACCAAAGTGCTACGTTCAGTATCACTTTTCTGTACAATGTGCAAGTTCGGCATCTAAGTACATGACTGTATTCACCTTTTCTCGGTGATTAGCATGCAGTTGCCCCTTTTTTGTGTGTAATCACTCAAGCAGTAGGCTGCTGGCGACCTTGTGATTGGTGACCACGATCGAATCACGGGTTTCACCGTGCCCATTCTCACCTGCATTGTGTAGTAAGACCAATCTTAATGGGAGTTTCATGAGTGTTTCATGCACATTAAATGCAGCGTCACATCAGTAAAATTTCACTTTTTGCATGAAACTCCCAGGAGAGAGAAGGAAAGAGTTTCACCATGGTGAAACCTTTGGGCACTGTTTCACATGCGTTGAAAACTGTGTGAAACCCCAATTGAGACACAAATAGAGTTTCATCATGCAACCATGCAATTAAACCATGCAATGAGAGAGAGGTTGTAGGACCCTTGAGCCTATAAAACTGTGCAATGAAACTATGCATTGAGGGCATGTCTATTTCATGTCAAAGTTTCACATTTCGGAAACCGGGAGGTGAAACTCTCCATTGAGACTGGCCTAACAGTAGAGACCGACATAGCTCCGGGTTTTACGGAGCTTGGTCCTAGGCGATTCCTGAGTTCCATCGCCCCAACCGTGGGCCGGCGGCCGCCACCGGCCCTGTTGCTCGTCGCCGGTATGCCCCCTCAGCAATCCCAAGGTGGTGATGCTGCCTCTGATCCTCGCAGATGAGGGGTGGGCTTCCCTCTCCTCTCCTGCCGACTCCATTCCCTAGCAACAAGTAAGCTCCCCTCGTCCCTGCCATGGCTCTTTCTGGGCTTTCCTACTCCCCTGGATTGCGTGTTCAGGATGAGATCCGAGTTTCCCTAGGCCTTCCCGTTTCCTCTTCGGTTCACGATTCGTTCATCTTGGTTGCTGCTTTTGGGAGATGAAAGTTCAAACTCACTCCACCTCGGTGGCCAACATCCTTCGAGGCCACCATTGGGGGATCTGCCCAATGTTTCAAGGTCTCTGCGTTGGGTGATCGTATTTTCCGATTTATTGTCGCAACTAAAGAGTCGAGGCTCTTCATCAGGCGCATCTCCTGCTTTGAGTGCGAGCTATATAAAGTTTTGTTTCATCTATGGGGATCACGGTGGTCAGTTGGCGGCGTGAATTCGACCTCTATCTTGAGGAAGAAAGATTTGCACGGAACCTTTGTTTATAGCAAATCTGGTAGACTCTCTTTTTTGTGGATGTTGTTCGTTCCTCCGCACCTCCTCCATTGACGGGTGCTAACAGCATTCCGTTGAGACATGGACAACCTAAAGCTCGACACCTTGATCCAGCATTTTCTCGCTCTAATTGTGTCGGGGACCAAAATATTGGGGGCCGGGACATTCTCATTATAAGAGAAGCCGTCGGCCCATCTAAGCCCGGTAAAACCCGGCCTGCCCGGATCCCCACACGAAGGGCGGCCCGGGCGACCAAGGGCCAAACCCGGGAGCCACGGCGGTTAGTGAGGGGGGCGAGGCCGGCAAGCGGCCCACGGAGACCACCGCCATAGCGGGCGCCGAGCACAAATACTCGGCCCAAGGGGCAAGCGGGGCTGCGGCCGGCTTGTCCACCTCCATAAGCCCAGATTGTCCCTAGAAGCGACCACGCTCGGGAAAGACAAGAGGCTGAGGGACTCTATCACCAACGAAGAACCTCGGACCACGCTCCGACCTCCGTCCCGCCCGGGGCCATCCCTCGGGTGCATGGACAAGAGCCACGACCGAGGGTGGCCAAACAAGCCACCCTCGGGCGCTTTGATCGCTATTGCGACCAAGGGCGCTTCTTTGAGCCGTCCCCTCGGGCGTACAATCTCCGTCTCGCCCGAGGAGACCAGCGCTCCACACCTCGGCGCGGCCGTTCTACTACCCCACCGAGGGTCACGCACCCTCGGGCATGGGAGGTTCCGTCGGAGGAAGGGAAACAACTGCATTTAATGCGGGCCGCACAACAGCGATGCGTCGGGCCATCGATTACGCCCGATCAAATCGACTGACGAATCCCTTCCCAATCCGACCGATGGGACGTAAAGCTTGGCGGCGGTGCATTACACCACACGCACGGAAATCGGGGACACTTGTTCATTCCCAAGACAACCCGTCACAGCGCCACGTTGGGCGGACACCTCGGCACGTTCCACGTCGTTTCAAGTTCACCGGGGCGCCCCTCGCCATGCGGACTGTGAGAGACACCTCACGGACCCTCGGGATTTCATGCGAGGCGCCACGACCGTCGTCGGATCAAGGGCGTGCCACCATCGGGACTCACGATGGGGCGTCAACCCTCGGCCGCGCACATGCGGCCGGCGCGCCTCGGGGAATTAGCCACCTAAGCACCCACCAAATGCACACGTTACTACCTCCTTCCCACTATAAAAGGAGAAGTAATGCCCCATTAGCGGGGATGGACCCGTCAGTTGTTCAATCAACAAAAAGGGCAACCGACCAAACACAATCACCATCACCACCACATCCACGATCGCGAGGCTTGAGACCGGTGTCTCCCTCGCAACCGCCCTGTAATCCCCTACTACGGGCACTCACCCCCGTGGAGCGCGAGATAACACGAGCAGGACACACCCCCCATCCGGGACGTAGGGCCCCGTTGGCTGAACCAGGGATAAATCCGCCCCGTGTCATCTTGTGCAAGCGCCATCGAGCGAGGGGGGGCGCACGGCATTTCACCGTCGGCTCCGAGGCCCCCGCGCCCGAAACGCCGGCGGTTGGCGCCCGGTAGGGGCTCGCCGTGCAAAATCAGCCTCTCCATCGACTTCATGGCGTTCTTCGCGCCCATCTTTCCACCCCGCCCGCTGGAGCGCGAGCTCCCACGCGGAACTCCCTTGTTCTTTGGGACGCTGGAGTTCGTCACCACGGGACGCGACTACGAAGCGCATCTCTTGCCCGCGGTGGCGGTAGAAAGGATGACGGAGTACCCGCCCCGACGCGGCCATCATCACGGCCGTCACGCTAGACAGGCGAGGCGAACTCGACGCCATGCCAGGCGCGAGCCCGCCGCGGATCTCGCGCCGGAACAAGCAAGGCGAACTCAACGTCACGCTGGCGCGGGCCCGCCGCGGACTCGCGCGCCAGAACCCGCTCCAGCACCGCCTCACGGCGGGCCCGTAGGGGCCCAAGACGCCGTGTGGAGCTGTCCCCGGCAGCCGAGCGAGGCCGAAGGCCGCGGAACCCGAACCGCCGGGAAGACGGACCGGTCATTCTCGAGGGGGTCCCTCAAATCCACGCAGACGGAGACCTCGGAGGAAGCCTTTGCAAGAAGGGCACGAAAGACCACGAGGTCATTCCCCAGGAATATCCTCCCGAGGATGAATACCTGGACGAGTACGTGCCCGCAAGAGGGTTACCGCCGCCAACCCCTGGTACGTTCGCGGCCTGGCGTCGGGAACGGGAGGAGTCCCTCTACCGTCCATAAAACCGCAACTTCCTCCTCGGCATTCGGCGCTCCGGGAGAAGACGATGACGGCGACTACTACGACCCCACGTGGTGTTGGTAGGGGCCCGGGAATAAGACAAGATTTAGAAGAATCCCACCCGGAGTGGTTAGCTAATCCTGTATTAGTGGAGAAAAAGAACGGGAAATGGCGGATGTGTGTAGACTACACTAGTCTCAACAAAGCATGTCCGAAAGCTCCTTTTCCTTTGCCTCGAATCGACCAAATTGTCGACTCCACTGCTGGGTGCGAAACTCTATCTTTTCTCGATGCGTATTCAGGATACCATCAGATCAAAATGAAGGAGTCCGACCAGCTCGCGACTTCATTCATTACCCCCTTCGGGATGTATTGCTACCTCACAATGCCCTTCGGGCTGAGGAACGCTGGCGCAACATACCAGCGGTGCATGCAAATCATCTTCGGGGATCTCATCGGGAGGATCGTGGAGGCCTACGTCGACGATATCGTGGTCAAGTCCAAAAGGACTACCGACCTTGTAGGAGACCTCGAGGAAACTTTCGAGCGCCTGAACAAGAAGGAAGTCAAGCTCAACCCCGAGAAATGCGTGTTTGGAGTCCCCGAGGTATCTTTGTTAGGTTTCATTGTCTCTCAGCGAGGCATCGAGGCCAACCCGACCAAGGTAGACGCAATCACAAAGATGGGTCCGATCCGAGACCTCAAAGGAGTCCAGAAGGTTATGGGCTGCCTGGCTTCATTAAGCAGGTTCATTTCACGCCTCGGAGAGAAGGGACTTCCCCTTTATCGGCTCCTTCGCAAGTCCGAGCATTTTGCATGGACCCCCGAGGCTGAAGAAGCCCTCAGCAACCTCAAGACGCTCCTAACCAGTCCTCCGATCCTGGTGCCACCCAATCCCGGAGAGACCCTGCTCTTATACATCACTGCCACTACCCAGGTAGTCAGCGCAGCGGTTGTAGTAGAACGTCGGGAAGAAGGGCACGCGCTTCCCGTGCAACGCCCCGTCTACTTCATCAGTGAAGTGCTCTCCGACACCAAGATGAGGTATCCACAGATGCAAAAACTGCTATACGCTATCGTATTAGCGCGACGCAAACTTCGCCATTACTTCCTCGCGCACCCAGTTGCCGTGGTGACCACATTTCCCCTCGGGGAGATTCTCCAGAATCGAGAAGCCACGGGAAGAGTGGCGAAGTGGGCCATGGAGCTTATGGGCGAGACCATCTCGTTCCTACCTCGGAAGGCCATCAAGTCTCAAGTCCTTGCCGACTTCGTGGCCGAGTGGACCGATACTCAGCTACCCTCGGCCCCGATCCAAGCGGAGTGCTGGACCATGTACTTCGATGGGTCCATGATGAAGACGGGCTCGGGGGCTGGACTGCTCTTCATTTCACCCCTCGGGGTTCACACGAGGTATGTCATCCGACTGCATTTCCCCACCTCTAACAATGTCGCAGAATACGAGGCGCTTGTCAATGGTCTCCGGATCGCGGCAGACCTCGGGATCCGACGGTTGGAAACCAGGGGAGATTCGCAGCTGGTCATTGACCAGGTGATGAAGGCCTCGGCGTGCCACGATCCGAAGATGGAGGCATACTGCCGAGAGGTTCGTAAGCTGGGAGAGAAGTTCCACGGGCTCGAGCACAAGCACACGCCCAGCGATACAACGGCTTGATGAGCTCGCCAAGGTTGCCGCCACCCGGGGTACCGTTCCACCAAACGTCCTCACCCGAGACCTAGACGAACCCTCGGTGAAATACTCACCCTCGGGAGTAGCCTCGGGGGCTCAGCAGGACACCAGCTACGCCGTGCCCGAGGCAATGGAGGTAGACCAGGTCCTTGACTGGCGAAAACCCCTGATGGAGTACCTCACCCGAGGCGAACTACCCGAGGATAAGACCGAAGCACGCCAGCTGGCCCGAAGAGCCAAGACCTTCACACTGATCGGCGAGGAGAAAGAGCTTTACAAAAGAGGGGCCTCGGGAGTGTACATGCAGTGCATACCCTCGGCAGAAGGAAAGGAGCTACTTGAGGACACCCACCGAGGGGAATGCGGGCACCATGCCGCCCCGAGGACCCTCGTGGGCAAAGTCTTTAGACAGGGTTTCTACTGGCCTTCGGCAGTCCGAGACGCCAACCAGATCGTACGCACCTGCAAAGGGTGCCAATTCTACGCCAAGAAAACCCATCTCCCGGCACAAGCCCTCCAAACCATACCGTTGACATGGCCGTTCGCTGTATGGGGGCTGGACATGATCGGACCCCTGCAAAGGGCGTCGGGAGGACATACTCACGTCCTGGTCGCCATCGACAAGTTCTCCAAGTGGATCGAAGCCCGAGCCGTGGTCAACCCCTCGGTCCGACGAAACGGTGAAGCTCTTCACGAGTATCATTTCACGTTTGGGTGCCGAACTCCATCATCACCGATAATGGGACCAACTTCGTCGGAAGAAAGTTCCTAGACTTTTGTGACGACTACGGCATCCGGGTTGACACCTCGGCCGTAGCACATCCAAAGACCAACGGCCAGGTAGAGCGTGCCAACGGCATGATCCTACAGGGGCTCAAGCCGAGGATCTTCGGCCAACTGAACCAGCTAGGGAGAAGATGGTACCAAGAGCTGCCATCCGTCTTATGGAGCCTTCGGACAACAAAGAGCCGAGCCACAGGCTTCACTCCCTTCTTCCTAGTCTACGGGGCCGAGGCTATTCTACCCTCTGACATCGAGTATGGATCCCCGAGGCTCCGAGCCTACACCGAGCAAGGCAACCTGCAAGCAAGACAGGACTCCATCGACCAAGTCGATGAGGCCCGAGATATCGCGCTGATACACTCGGCGAGATATCAGCAGGCCCTTCGAAGATATCACGCTCGGCGCATAAAGCCTCGGGAATTCCAAGTTAATGACCCTGTGCTCAAGCTAAGACAGGACAACCGAGGGCCCCGCAAGCTGACGCCGCCATGGGAAGGGCCCTACTTCATCGCCGAGATACTCAGGCCCGGAACATACAAGCTCAAGAACGAAAAGGGCGAGGTCTACTCCAATGCATGGAACATAGAACAGCTACGTCGTTTCTACCCTTAAACTTGCACAGAAGATAAACTCTCATGCTTCTTTCAGTTCTTTTCACTCAATAAAAGATCAACTTCTTTTACGAAAAGACTTTTGTGCAAATTCTAAGAGAGTATTAGTCTTGACCTGTGCAAGACTAAAACTCCCTCGGGGGCTACCCGGGGACCCCCCTCCGGGGGGGACCCCATCCCTCCTCAGGTTTTTTTTCTTTTTTCAATAAAAAGTTCTTTACGTGCTTTCGGATCAAATGCTTAAGATGCGAAGGTCGCGCGACGCCTAAAAGTTTCCTAAGTAAGATGATCCAAGCGGGACATCCCCGGGGCATCCGTGCTGTTGTCTAACTAAGGAAAAATTTCGAGGCAAAATAGCCGAGTCCGATGAGACGCCGCCGAGGCACTCATGCTCGCTACATTGCCAGCGGAAACCGGCACGCGACCGGGCCACACGATAAACATGAGATCCGAGGGACACGACACCAGCACATTTGCTGCCTTGGCCTTATGCCACCCGGCGCTTACTCGTGTTCATTAAGTATGCATTCTCACAAGTACTTTACATGACAAAATGCAAGGGACCTAGGGGGCGGACCGGGCCTCGCCCATATCTACGTCCTCGGTGGCGGCATCCTCGGCATCGCCACCACCACCTTGAGGAGGCGTCGGACCAACTGGAGCGTCCCCGGAGGTGGCATCCTGCATCTCCGTATCCGCCTCATAGGTGGACTCTATGGGGGAGTACGGGGGGCACACTTCGTCCTCGAAGTGCGAGGCCAACTCCACCGCGGCCTCTTCCATGGAGTCGTACCACCCCTTGGTCAAAGCAGCCTCGGCAGCTTCCTTCGCCGCGGGATCGGTGTCCTCATCATCCGGGACAAAGAAGAAGCCGTGGGCGACATTCGCCAACACCTCGGGCACGGTGATCCCCGGGAAGTGCGACGCGAACACCGCCATGCAGGTTCGCACCCCGGTCCGGAAGGCATTCCGGAGCTCGGACCGAAGGAAGCCGCCGACGGCGCTCAAGCGAGTGCGGGGCGTGGGTCCGACCTCTCCGAGGCCGTCGGCGCCGAAGCGTCGGACAAAATCGAACAGAGCCTCCTCCAACTCCATATGGGACTTCTGCTCCTGATCCAGCCCCACGGCAAGCACGGCCGCATTATCCACGGCCTCGGACCGGGCCTTCTCCGCCTCTGACAACAACAATCGGCGTCGACTCAAAGAACCAAACTTGAGGAAAAGAGAGCGGATATACCGGGGAAGAAAACGCACCTTCGCATTTCCGGCGCCGGGCTAATGCCTCATTGTGTTCGGAGGCGGCGAGGTTTGGAGCTGGCTCTTCTCCGTCCGGGAGAGCCTCCCGGGTCACCGACACCCGTCACGGGAGTTCGGGCGTCACACATCCCCGCCTACTTTGACGCCTCCGCCCGAGCCTCGTTCCGCTCTTTGGTAACCTCGTCGAGGACTTGGAGGGACTGCCGCCGCTCCTCCTCAAGGTCCAGACTCATCCGAGCCATCTCGGCAATGGCCTTGGCGGCCTCGGCCTTGGCCGCGGCAAGCTCGGACGCCGGGGTCGCTCGGCTGGGACTCCCTCTCCTCGGCCAGAGCGGTGAGCCGGGACACTTCGCCCCGGGGCTGGAGCATTTGCACCGGGTGTGGCCAAGGGGCGTTCCAATTCGGGGCGTTCGGCGAAGAAGCTCGGACCTCCTCAAAGCAAACCGCTTGAGACTCAAGAGAAGGCGTCGGGGCATGGCTCCAACGCCGAAAAAAAATTCAGCAAGGAGACAACGATGCAAACACTTACCGCATCAGCCTCGGTCAGACGGCCGAAGAGCGCCTCACTGATCTTCGACAGACCGCTCGCTGCCCACCCTGCGGATCCGCTCGTGGGACCTCCACGCCAAGACCTCGGGGTAGTCATCAATCACCACGGCGGCCGGCCCCGGGCGCGTCACCAGCGTCAAGGGCGGGCCACCCCAGCGTGTTGGCTCGTCGGAGAAGACGGCCTCCGATGGGATGTCCCGCAGCTCGGGGAACCCATGCCAGTAAAAGTCCAGGGGCCCCTCACTTTGCTCACCACAGGCACCATCCTCTCCACCATCGAGGACGACGATCCACCGAGGCCCGCCTCCGACCCAGGCGCATAAAGCAGCGGGAAGTCGGGATCATGCCTCTCATGGACTTCGCCCTCGGGCGGGACCAGCACTCGGCGAGGCTCGAGTGTCTCAGCAGCCTTAAACAAGTCTTCTTGGGAAAATTCCCGAGGGGCAGCCTCGTCGAGGACCCTCTCGAGAGGGCTCGGACTAGGCACCCGCGGCTTCTCCGGGCTCTCCAAGTCGATCACCATCGGCTGGGGGGTCGGCGCGCCTTCGCCTTCGGGGAGGCGTGGCTCCTCAACCAAGGAATCCTTGGCCCCCTGGCCCGGGTCCGACCCCACGCGGGGCTCGGGGCTGCTGACAAGGCAGAACCACCCTCGGGCCTGGGCGACTCTCGGCTTTGGGACCTAGCTGAACCCAAGGCACCCGCCTTCAGGGCCTTCTTGGGGTGTAGGGATAAGCTAAGGGCCCCGCGCTTCCTAGGGACAAACCAACGTCAGAGGAAGAGTCCATGAACAAGACAAGACAAACCAACATACTAGAAGGGATAAAAGACTCACAAAGCCCGAGGGACCGCCTTAGGCGGGACTAAGGCACGGGACGGCTCAGACCTTGGAGTCGCTCTCGGTGAACGGGCCGCCTCCTCCGCCACGGCCATGTGCGCGCGGAGCCGGCTCGGAACATGGGATCACTTGCTCGACCCTACGGACTGCGCCCGTGGCACCGTGGGATTTCGCAGCGGGAGGCGTCCTCGCCTCCCTTCGGGCCTCGCCCTGTGACGCCGAGGTCCCAACATGACCAACGCCGATCGTCCGGATCACTCGACCAGAAGAACCCTCGGGCGCGCGGGTCTCCATGGGGTCCGGCGTCTCAGGATCATCCGGGGGCTCATAATGAATCCCCGACTGGGTGGACATCCCCAGTGCCCGGTCTATCCGAGCTGCCATGTCGTCATCCGACGAGTTCACGTAGAACTCGTCCTCAGGATTCTCCTCCTCATCGGTGGTCTCGGCCTCGGGCGACAGGCCTCGTCTCTGCCGCTCGGCCCGACGCGTCTCACGGGCCACGTTCGCTTCTTCTTCTCCTCCTTCTTCCGTGCCCGGGCCCTCTGCGCTTCGTTCCGGGCGCGGTTTTCATCCCGACGGGCGGCGTCCAGAGCCGGCACGCGAGGAAGAGAGTCGCGGTAGTTGATACGACCCTGCGAGAAGAAGCAAGTGAGGACCGCCGAGACCATCGCACGACAAAGCGATTCCCATCCACCGAGGCCTAGAGGAACTTACCAGGGAGATATACCCTCGGTCGGGCGCATCGGGATATCGGGAATAGGCTGCGGGGTGTTAGACCCCAACGCTTCCCTCACCCGTTTAGCCACCTCATCGGCGGAAAGCGGGAAGTTTGACATCCGACACGCGACAAGCTCGGGCGCCCCGGGGATCATCTTGTACATCAGCAGGGGGTGATCCATCAAGGGCAGCAACCGACGCCGATGGAAGGCAGCAACCACGGCGGCGGCGTTCACCCCCTTCTCCCGGAGACGCAGGACCGCCTGCTTCAGCCCTTCCAGCCGAGGTTGAAGTTCCGCGGCGGGACCCCAATGCCAGTTCCCCGGGCAAACCTTGAGGACCCGCCCGTGTACGTGGAGCGCGTTCCCGTCGTTGCGAAGGTAGAACCACCGATCCTGCCACCCCTTGTTAGAGGAGGTGAGCTTGGAAAGGATGTACCCGTCAGCTCGGTTCGGCTTCGTCGGCTCCGCGCGGACCTGAAGGGCGCACCCACCAACGCGCAATGCCCTTCGTGGCCGGCCTTGCGCTATGAAGGCAGTGGTAAGATCCGCCTTGAGGAACCACAACCAGAGGTCCCAATGCGGCTCGATCCCCAGGAATCCCCCTCGCAGAGGGTGACGAAGATGGCGGCCAGGAGACCGAGTTCGGGGGGGGGTGGTGCGGTTCGATCTCATAGTAATGGAGGATCGCCCTGATAAACCAACCGGCCGGCATCCCAAAGCCGCGCCGGTGCAGGTCGACCAGGCTCACCACATAGCCGTCGGGAGGATTAGGCTCCTCCTCGGCCCAATTCGGAGCAATCCACTCCGGGTTCTCTTCACTCGTCCGCGGACGGAGAAGCCCCTCCTCGACGAGGCGCTGAAGTTTCTCCTCGTCCACGGATGACCGCGACCACGGCTCGGCGTCGAGCACCTCCGGCGCCTGGTTGTCACCACCCGCCTGCGCCATGGGAAGATCGAGGGAGCGACAACCACGACTCTCAGCAATACCGATCACGCGAGCCCAAGGCAAGTGAATCTCTCGCTAGATCTCTTTCGCACCGATTGTCTATTCCCTGATTGCTGCAGCAAAGAGGCAAGAAGGCGACGGCGAGGGAGCGAGGAGCAACTGCCCGCCACGGCGCAGTGACCCCGTATTTATAGGGAAGGGAAGGCAAACCGCCGGCCTGGGAAACCAAACCGACTCCGGGGACGGACGGCTCACGATGGAGCAACAACCGCCCATCCGACGGCTCAGCCGCTCGACGGGGCCACACAAGGGCAGTTAATGCAATACGGTGGCCCCCTCGATTACCGCCCCTGACGGAGGCCACAGGGCCACGTCCCATCGGACGCGAACCGTCACGCCGACTCGGGCATGACGGGGAGACGCCTCGTCTTCCCGCCAGGGGTATAACCGTCCGGCCATCTGCACCCAGCAGGCGCCCGACCCTAAGGGGCAAAAAAGTCAGCCCGACGACGGTTCCCACCAAGCCTCGGGCTGCACACGTCCGCGTGTACCTTACGATCCAGAGGTTACGAGGCTGGACCCACATGGGTTTTCGCAGCCGCCTCAGGGTAACCCGAACCAGGGACGGGATGGAAATGCACAACCAGCTATACCCGGGCCCTCCGGGGCTCTGGATTTCCTGAACGTGTTTAAGACCTTCGGGTGCTGTTTATAGAGATGTCCCATCCGTGGGAGGCCTCCGGGCCCTCGGGGGTTGATCCGCTCAAACCCCGGGATCTGCTAAACGGTCCGAGGGTTCTCATGGGGTGAATCCTAGATCACGAAGCCGACCCTCGCTCCGGCGAGGGCACGGGCGCCCCGCTTAAACTGACCCGCTGTAACGTTCAAACGGAGTTCACCACGGTCGGGCTTACAGGGCACCGAGGTGAATCTCCCCTCCTCCTCCCCCTCAGGTGGGAGCCAGAGGAGCGTAACCAAAAAGTCGAGGAAGCCCGAGACCAGCCTCGTGCACATAAGCGCAGGCCTCGGACCGCCCCCGCAAAAATGAACAAGCTTCGCACAACCAAGCGCAATATAGAGCTGTTCCGATCTTGCCAGCGTGCGAGATGAAGTCCTCGAAGGAACACCTCATTCCATTCGAGGCCTCGGGGGCTACACCCAACGGGTGCGCTCGCGCGCACCCTATGTGGACGAACCACCCTGAGAGCAGAAAGAGGCAACGGGAGCGGCAAAACCCCCGAGCGAGTCCTTACTCGCCCGGGGGCTCGGGGGCTACTGTCGGGGACCAAAATATTGGGCCCCAGGACATTCTCATTATAACGAAGCCGTCGGCCCATCTAAGCCCAGTAAAACCCGGCCTGCCAGATCCCCCACACGAAGGACGGCCCAGACGACCAAGGGCCAAACCCAGGAGCCACGGCGGTTAGTGAAGACGGCGAAGGCCGGCAAACGGCCCACGGAGACCACCGCCATAACGGGCGCCGAGCACAAATACTCGGCCCAAGGGGCAAGCCAGGCCTGCGGCCGGCTTGTCCACCTCCATAAGCCCAGATTGTCCCCTAGAAGCGACCACGCTCGGGAAAGACAAGAGGCTGAGGGACTCTATCACCAACGAAGAACCTCGGACCACGCTCCGACCTCCGTCCCGCCCGAGGGCCATCCTCGGGTGCATGGACAAGGCCACGACCGAGGGTGGCCAAACAAGCCACCCTCGGGCGCTTGGACGCTATTGCGACCAAGGGCAGCTTGCTGAGCCGTCCTCGGGCGTACAATCTCCGTCTCGCCCGAGGGAGACCAGCGCTCCACACCTTGGGCGCGGCCGTTCTACTACCCCACCGAGGGTCACGCACCCTCGGGCATGGGAGGTTCCGTCCGGAGGAAGGGAAACAGCTGCATTTAATGCGGCTGCACAACAGGCGATGCGTCAGGCCATCGATTACGCCAGTCAAATCGACCTGACGAATCCCTTCCCAATCCGACTGATGGGACGTAAAGCTTGGCCAGCGGTGCATTACACCACACGGCACGGGAAATCAGGGGACACTGTTCATTCCCAAGACAACCGTCACAACGCCACGTTGGGCCGGACACCTCGGGCACGTTCCACGTCGTTTCAAGTTCACTGGGGCCGCCCCTCGCCATGCGGACTGTGAGAGACACCTCACGGACCCTCGGGATTTCATCTGGAGGCGCCACGACCGTCGTCAGATCAAGACGCGTGCCACCATCAGGACTCACGATGGGACGTCAACCCTCGGCCGCGCACATGCAGCCAGTGCAGCCTCGGGAATTAGCCACCTAAGCACCCACCAAATGCACACGTTACTACCTCCTTCCCACTATAAAAGGAGAAGTAATGCCCCATTAGCGGGGGATGGACCGATTAGTTGTTCAATCAACCAAAGGGCAACTGACCAAACACAATCACCATCACCACCACATCCACGATCGCGAGGCTTGAGACCAGTGTCTCTCCCTCGCAACCGCCTGTAATCCCCTACTATAGGCACTCACCCCTGTGAGCGCGAGATAACACGAACAGGACACACCCCCCGCTGGACATAGGGCCCCGTTGGCCCGAACCGGGATAAATCCGCCGTGTCATCTTGTGCAAGCGCCATCGAGCGAGGGGAGGGGGCGCACGACATTTTCACCGTCGGCTCCCGAGGCCCCCGCGCCGGGAAACGCCGACAAATTGCACGCCCGTTTTTCAACAGACTTGTGTTCCCGGTCGGGGAAACAACCCTACGTTTCACATAAGGTTTCTAGTCGTTCCTCCGTGTTTGATCGCTTTGTGTTTCGATGATCACCGTCGCTCGCTCCTCATCCTCCAGCTACCCGCTTTGGCGATGGCACCATTGTTCGCCATGGCGGCGGCGCTAGGAAAGCTGGTTGTACACGTTGCCTTGCTTCTGATCCACAGCCGGCGAGCCTGCATGCGTCCCATCACTTGCCACGCATGCTTTGCCTCGAGACATGTTGCTTCTTCAAGCCCCAAGAATGCTTTCAATCAACAACAGCCTATCGCCGGTATGCCCCCTCAGCAATCCCAAGGTGGTGATGGTGCCTCTGATCCTCGCAGATGAGGGGTGGGCTTCCCTCTCCTCTCCTATTGACTCCATTCCCTGGCAACAAGTAAGCTCCCCTCGTCCCTGCCATGGCTCTTTTTGGGCTTTCCTACTCCCCTGGATTGCGTGTTCAGGATGAGATCCAAGTTTCCCTAGGCCTTCCCATTTCCTCTTCGGTTCACGATTCGTTCATCTTGGTTGCTGCTTTTGGGAGATGCGGTTCAAACTCACTCCCACCTCGGTGGCCGACATCCTTCAGGCCACCATTGGGGGATCTGCCCAATGTTGCAAGGTCTCTGTGTTGGGTGATCGTATTTTTTGATTTACTATCGCAACTAAAGAGTCGGGGCTCTTCATCAGGCGCATCTCCTTTTGAGTGCGAGCTATATAAAGTTTTCTTTCATCTATGGGGATCTGGTGGTCCGGATTGGTGGCGTGAATTCGACCTCTATCTTGAGGAAGAAAGATTTGCCTGGAACACTGTTTATAGCAAATCTAGTAGACCCTCTTTTGCGGATGTTGTTCGTTCCTCTGCACCTCCTCCATTGACGATTGCTAACAACATTCCATTGAGACATGGACAACCTAAAGCTCGACACCTTGATCCGGCATTTTCTCGCTCTAATCACACGCCAGTTTTCAACAGACTTGTGTTCCCAGTCAGCAAACAACCCTACATTTCGCATAAGGTTTCTAGTCGTTCCTCTGTGTTTGATCGTCTTGTGTTTCCTGATGATCACCGCCGCTCTGCTCCTCGTCCTCCAACTACCCGCTTTGGCGATGGCACCATTGTTCGCCACGGCGGCGGCGCTAGGAAAGCAGGTTGTACACGTTGCCTTACTTCTGATCACAGCCGGCAGGCCTGCATGCATCTCATCACTTGCCACGCATGCTTTGCCTCGGGACATGTTGATGCTTCATGCCCCAAGAATGCTTTTAATCAACAACAGCCTATCGCCCTGGGTGCTTCGCGGGATAAGCCACCGATTTCAAGTTCTATGGGTTGATTCTCGCCCTCGAGTTGGGCCCATCTAAGCCGCCGGTCTTTAATTCTTTTCGGGAAATGACACAGGCCCTTTGGTCGTCCCGGGCCGTTCCCACAAAACCGGCGGATCTCATCGTTCCTGGGATGATCCCCTCGACTTCTACACCCATGGGCCATGCTGGGCTAGACCTTAATGAACTCCCATCCCTAGACCCATTTGGTTGGTCCTTGGCAGTCTCTTCGACTTCCACTCCCCCTCTTTTTAACGAGGCAACCACTCTCATCGTCGACAAAGGAGAAGCCCCTCGCGCTGAGACACAATGCGCCACCACCATCGCCATCCCTGCTCCTCTTCTCGACGCTTCACCAGACGACATGGCATTCTAATGTGCTCACCCAAGGCCTTTTGTTCCGCACACAATGGAGTGGCAGGACAATCAAAATCGTCCAACCATGGTCCGGGCAGTGGCCTCAAGAAGGGCCGAATGAAAGAATGAGGATCTGGCCATCGTCAACATCCAACCGCTACCGGGTAACATGCTTGACTTTGATGCAGTGGATGAGGTCTTGCGTGAGTTCTTTGTGTTTAGAAGAATGAGGATTCAGGATATTGATCTTCTTTGTCTCGGTCGGGGCTTATGTTAGATTTGAGAGAGGTCTTGATAGAGATATTCTGATCAATAAAGGGCCAATAGCTTTCCATAATATCCACCTCACCTTTGTAATACACAATGAGGGCAGAAACTGGCGCAGGGTTCACTTTAATGTTGAGTGCTGGCTGATGCTACTCAATTTCCCGGTTGATTACCAGGAGGAGGATTACTTTCAGGATGCAATTGGTTCCTTTGGGAAGTTTTTGTTTTGGCAGCTGGAAGATAGGTGTTTGGTTAGATGTATCATCAGAGCAAGAGTCACTGATCTTGATCCAGTGCCCTATTTTATTGTTTTCTCTGAATCGGGTGGATTTGAAAGTGACTCTTGGACTGCTCAGTGTGAAATTCTTCAACATAGGCTACTTGGTGGTGGGCCTGTTGATGAGGACCATGTCCCTGATATGCCAATGGATGAGGTTCATTTTGCCTTTTTTGGTCTTGGCCAGCCAGGTGCTGGGCCCTTTTAGAATGCTGAAGAGGAGAATGAAGGACAACAAGAAGAGCAGAATCAGATTCAGGGAGGACAGCAGAATGCATGGAATGGGGCCTGGGATCCCTGGCCGGCTCAGGAAGCTGCTGTGAATGTTGCACCTCAAAACAATATCATTCAACCCATGGAAATAGACCTGAACAATGAAGCACAGCTTGATGAGGATGATCCTCAAGAGGTAATTGTGAATCCCAACCAGCATTTGGGTGCTTTCATAGAACTAAATGACATTCTTCAGGGGAATAATATTGTTGAGGAGGCCATTCAACAAGTCTTGCCACCATGTGCCTGCTGAAAATTTTCTACTCTAGCTAGCTGATGAACTGCAACAGAACATTCCTCTACTGCCTATGCATCCTGTCAATGTCTTGGTTGACGAGATCCATCCTGATCACCTGATGAATGAAGAAGATGTTAACCAGATCAACTTCTTGCTTGGCCAGAATGAGAATGCTACAAAAAACATTGATGGAAATGTGGATGAGGAAATAACAGATATGCTTGTCTATGAGGAAATGGTAGTTGTACCTGAGGAGGAGCATGAAGCTGAAAATGAAGAGGGACAACAGAATCCTGAAAATGAACAACAAATCCAAGTTGGGATGGTTGTAAGGTCCTAGATGGCTAGAGGGGGGGGGTGAATAGCCTATAAAATTTTTCTACAAGCTCAACTAAACAAACCGATTAGTATAAAACACGGCGTAAAGCGGTTTGCACTAGCTCTAATGGTCAAGCAAGCCTTCTAGTGACAAGACTAAATAATTCTATGATCTCAAGTCCACACAAAGTCTATGTCACTACTCTAGCTAATGAGCAATCCTAATATGGTCCTTATGCTAGCAAGAACAATCTACACAAGCAAAAGCTAGCTCTCTACTCAAAGTAAACTAGGAAGATAAAAGCAAGAGTGAGAAGCTTGTTATACCGATGTGTAGAGGATGTCAACCAATCACCGGGAAGATGAAAACCAATCAATCACTCGAAGGTGATGATCCACACAAGAGACAATGAACAAGTTGATTTGTTCACCCGGAGTTCGTTGTACACCGACAACTACTCTCCGGTTGTGCCGACCAACACAAGGATGGTGTTTGAGCTAGGCGGTGCCCTTGCTAGCCTCAACACACCACTCAACAAGTGTGGTACCCAAGACACGAGCAATGTATTCCTTGCACTTTGTCTTCCCGACGAGGAGTGCGTAATCCTCTCACAAATCAACCGGAGGTGGCCAAGAAACAATCACCTCTTCTTGCCAACAACTCCACCACTTCACCAAGCCGGCTAGGAGCGGTGCCTCCAAGAGTAACGGGAAATCCATCGTCACAACACGATCCCCAAGTGCCTCTAGATGCAAGAACTCAATGCAATGCACTTGGATCACTCTTCTCTCAAGAATGAAGCTCAACACAAGAATGAGAGAGGAGGGAGGCTTGCTTGCTTGCTCAAGTATGTTAGGAATGATTCAAAAGACCAAGAGAGAGAGCAAGAGGCAGCCAAGGGGTATAAATAGGCTCCACCTAAAAATGGAGCCGTTGGGGAGGAACATGCAGTTTCTGCGGGCTGACCGGACGCGCCGACCGGACTCATGCATGAGTCCGGTCGATGAGTCCGGTCACTACCGACAAACCCAACAAGCCAAATTTAGAACCCCTGCGCATGCGTCCGGTCATGCCTCCGGTGCATGCGTCCGGTCACTCCCTGAGAGCAACCCCGAAAACATGCTCTCTGTTATTTTTGACCGGAACCACTCATCGGAGAGTCCGATCGGTTCTGCATGCTTCCGGTCATGCTTCCGGTGCATGCGTCCGGTCACTCCCCGAAATAGACCACGAAAACATGCTCTCTGCCAGACGCACCCACCGGAGCTTCCGGTCACTTTTGCATGCTTCCGGTCACCGCGTCCGGTCGCCTCTGAGCTGCTAATTTTAGTCGTTTCATCGCCGTTCCTTCGCCTTTGCTCCAAACCGACTTCCGTCACTTGTTTCTTGTTGCCGACACGTCGAAGAACACCCCGACACCATGTGTTAGCATTTTTGAAACAATTTCCGACAAGGACGGAGTTAGCACTTTAGGTTAGAATGCATGCATATGAGACTTGAACCTAAAGGCACGTGAGGATCGATATGTACGAAAGTGTTCCACTCTTTATAGTACGGCTTATCGATCCTATAACCATCCACACCCTCTATGGTGTCTTGGATGTGAAATCAAAAGCCCTATGATTATACCTTTGCCTTGGGGTCTTTTGATCACCGAAACTCCACTGGGGTTGCATGCTTGATCATCCTTTGGATCACCTCGATCCCTCATCGATCCATGACCATCATGCACCAACTCCGGCACGACCAATCTCCAATTATGTCACACACTTAGAATAGAGAGATTAGTCCTTAGGTGTCACTAATTAGCCAAAACCAAACAAGAGATCTTCAATGGTCCTGGTACCTGGAATGCACAACCAGATGAGATCTCTTCTCAATCAGTGGGAAGTTAGGAAGCACATTACTGATGCTATCAGTACCTGGGAGTGGAATTTTAGCAATGGTAATAACAATAACACTTCCATCAGTCTGCCTTGCAGTTGGGTTCCATTTTTCTTATCGATGTTTTCCTATTCAGATAGCTTTCCTTGGGCCAAGGAATTTACCAGCTCTGGTGCTGCTGCTCTTTTAAGTGATAACAGTGGTAATGTCACTCTGCCCTCCCCATCTGAATGCTCTAATTCCATGAGCACTCTGAAAATTACCGAACTAGCAACTGATGACCCTTGTATGACAACAGATGAGGTTGCTCCGAACAGCAGTGGCAAGGAACCAATGGTGATGGAAATCCTCCCACCTGCAAAGAAGAAAAGAGTTAGAAGGACAGCTCCTCTGATTGATACTAAGGTACGTAGAAGTGAGAGGCTAAAAAATGATGGATTTAGACATACACACCACTCCTCTAGAAGATGTAAATCTTGTGAACCACCTATTCTCTCAACAAGAGTAATTCATAATCCGGGAAAACAGTTTTGCAGTATGGAGGAAGAGGACCTCGTGGATGACAAGCTCCTGGAGAAGAAACCAAAAGGTGGACCAGTTGTCATGAAGAGGAGCAAGAGTTCCCAGTCTGAGAAGAACAAGGAAGATAAAGGCACCAGAGTCAAGGCAGAAAAGTCAGCAAAGAAGAAGGATGCTGGTGGTGATCCAAAGGGCAAACCTGGAAGGGAGAAGGATGACAAGGATGGCCCTGGGGATGGTCTGGGAAGTCCTAGTTGACTTGCCCTTCTTCTGTAGTTTCTTTTGCTGGTCAAAATGTTAAGACAATCTCTAGAGTCTAAGCTGTGGTGGTCTGATTCCAGTTGTTTTAAGATGTTGTTGAACCTTAACTGCTATGTAATGGTTTATGGCCAGTTTATCCTCTTGATATATGTTATACATATGTCAGTTATCAGTTATCTCTTCTATGTGAACAAATGGATCACAACCAGAAAAGAAGTTAGAAAGTACTGACCTGGAATGTGAGGGGGGTGAATTCATCCTGGAAATGGGATGCCATCAAAAATAAAGTGTTAGAATCTCAATGTGATATTATATGTCTGCAGGAAACAAAAAAGGCATCTTGTGATGATTCCTTCATTAGAAAAATATGTCCACCATCCTTTGATTCTTATTGCTGCCTCCCATCAGTGGGTGCTTCAGGGGGTATTCTTATTTGTTGGAAGGGCTCTCTTTTTGCTGGGGTATGCCTATCTAACAATTGCTATTCCTTAACTGTAGAATTCTGCTTGAAGCATGACAACTCTAAATGGGTCCTCTCTGGCATATATGGACCATGTTCCTCAGATGGCGAATCTGCCTTTCTTGATTGGTTTAAAAATTTTGACAGTCATCTGAATTCTGACTAGTTGGTGCTTGGAGACTTTAATCTGATCAGATGTATGGAAAACAGAAATAGACCTAGTGGTGACATCTCTGAAATGCTTGCTTTTAATGCTGCTAATAACCAGTTGGGCATCCAAGAAATCATTTTGCAGGGCAGGAAATTTACATGGTCCAATATGCAGCAACCTCCTCTTCTTGAGAAACTGGATTGGGTTCTCACTTCAGTAGGTTAGGGGATCTCTTTTCCAATGACTTCTACCAAAGCTCTTGACATGACATCATCAGACCATTGCCCCTGTGTTGTCAGTATCTCCACTGCTATTCCAAAGAGCTGTGTCTTCAGGTTTGAAAATTATTGGCTAATGCAGCAGGGTTTTCAGGACATCCTCAATAGTAGTTGGAATCTGGACCTTGGCATAACTGATAAAGCAATGCAGCTGACTGCAAAAATGAAAAAGCTCAGAAGAGCTCTAAAAGATTGGCAGGCCACAATGACAAACTTGAATACAACTATCTCTAATGTGAGAAGCACTATTCTTTTCTTAGAAATTCTTGTTGATGAAAGAGATCTGAGTCTGGCTGAATGGAATTTTCACAGGCTGCTTAACAATCATCTTCTGAATTTGCTTGAAAAACAAAAGATGTATTGGAGACAGAGGGGAAATATCAAGTGGGTGCAGTTAGGGGATGTTGGCACTCATTTTTTCCATGCTCATGCCACTCAAAGGCATAGAAGCAAATTAATCACGAACTTGTTGACAGAGATGGGATGGTTAAAACCTCACATCCAGCTAAAGATCATATGTTATGGGAAGAGTTCAAAGGGAGACTTGGTCAGTCAGATTTTTAGGGATTCACAATTCAACCCTTAGAGCTTATTCAGAATAGTACACAGCTTGAACATCTTGAGCTGCCTTTCTCTCACAATGAGATTGATCATATTATAAGGAGTCTTCCTTACTATAAATCCCCTGGTCTTGATGGGTTTAATAATGAGTTCATTAAAGCTTCGGCGGTCATAAAAAATGATTTCTATGACTTGTGCTCCGGCATTTATAATAACACATGTTGTCTTGAGCATTAATTCATCCTTCATTACCTTAATCCCCAAAAATGATGATGCGGGATGTCAATGATTTTAGGCCAATCTCTTTCGCTGAATTCCAATTTGTAAAGATGCTCACTAAAATCCTTGCTAATAGGTTTGCGCACATCAATTACTTCTCTTGTGCACGAGGAATCAATATGGATTCATTAGATCAAGAACCATTCAAGATTGCCTTGCCTGGGCTTTTGAGTATATTCATCCGTAACACCCCACCCTCCAAAGCCGCACCGCACAACCCTTCCGAGGGGGGCGCGCACGCATACACATAGCACCTTGCTTACACTTTCGTCCCCGCCGTGTAAAAGGGTTAACCCGAAGGTGATATCATTTGGATGGCAAAGGCTTATAAGTTGGCTCCACCCTTGCTCAACTAGCAAGGTGGTACTAATGTTGGTATTTCTAACGTCACTAACTAGAAACAGATATAAACCTATCACTAGCAATGGCGTCAAAAATGAATATCGATGTTGCTTCGAGATAAAACTAAAAGAATAATTCATTGCGGAGTTCATAGCATATCCGAAAAGGTTGTCATTCCTATAGTTAAACTACTAATGTGCAAGGAATAAAATATTCGTACTATGCCTTGATAAACTTCTCAATAAGTAAATAAATAATTATAACTGGGTATCCCAAGTTTACGATATATGAATATACCATTGTAGCATTTTAACCGGGAGTAAGAACTGGGTGTTGAATTTATATTCTACCACAGGGGAAAGAAGTCTACTATCATGAATTAACTATGCATGTGTGTATCTAAATATTAATCATCTCTCGTATGCAAAGCTTAAGTATTAAGTTTATCAATTACTTAAACAGGGATCAAAGTTCATAATAAAGATAATGATAAAAGTTCTAATAAATAGATTCAACCAAGTCATATCCGGGTGTGCAAAATAGAAAGTGTCAAACAGTGGACGATAGCAATTCATAGGCTAGCTAGCATTAGAAACTCCAATATGTAACTCTAAACTATAAGTTAGGATCTACCCGATTAGTGCAATACATCTAACAATCATCGAAGAAAGACTAATTAAATCCACACATGAGGACGTAATCCGTGAAGACTAAGGCGAAACTTAGAACAACCCGAATAATATCATCCGCTAGTCCTACATACGGGGGATGGATTGCAAAGGACTCAATGGTCTTTGTCACCACCACGATCTACCACACGACCGGCACATAGGGTGCAAACGCAGGCAAATAAGATCTAATCACCACGATTACATCCTCTCTACCACTCACCCAAGAATTCAATGGATGAGCGCTATACGAATCCATGCATGAACATAATAGTAATTCAACTATGCTAAACGTGTAATCAAAGTAAACACTAGAACAAATAATCTCGAATATAAAACATGATCAAGATATTCATATTAAGAACGTGTGCGGAACTTGAAGACTACTTACAATGAAGAACTTACAAGAACGAGGCCTGATCTTGAGCCGGCCTCCGACGATCGAGAGCGGATTTCTCCCTTCCTACTAGATCTAATCTTGATTGCTACTCTTCCTAAAGCGGTGTTTCTAGAGCGTTGGATTGATGACTTGGATCTTGAAGCGCTGAACTTGATTAGGAACTTGATGATCTGAAAGGGGGGTTGTTGGTAATTGTTAGCTTACAGAGAAATAGATCCAAGCGCACGGATGTCCAAAGGAGCATTTCACGGGAAGGGTTTTAAATATCGAATCCACGAGGAAGATATGATAGGCGGTTCAAATGATTAAAGATAGTGATAGAATACTAATGAGATTTTGTAGTAGTTAGCATATACTTAAACAAGGTAAGCCAATAATAAATAGTAATAAGATAAATGAGAAAGGTGAGAGGCACACACGTGGTGAGTATAGCATAAGATTAATTCCTAGTAAGATTAGGATTGGATTTATGACAAAGGGACAGTTCTTAGGTAGCATACAAAGACTCTACTAAATGTTTAGACAGGCATAGCATAAGATCATATATATATCAAAACCATAGATAAGAATGTGCACCCGAAGATTACTTAAGAAAATCGAGGAACGAAACAAGATAATCCCAAGAACCATTATCGACTAGTCTTATACGGGGGGGATGGATTGCAAAGGACTCAATAGTCTTTGTCACCACTACGATCTACCACACGACCCGGCGTATAAGGTGAATCCGCAAGTAAATTATATCTAAGCACCATGCTTACATACTCTCTACTACCTAGCACACTTTCGAGTAATATACTAGGAGCTCTACGAATAAGCGTTGAATTATCATGAATAATGATCATATCAAATATGCTATGACTAGAATAAAGTAAAAATAGAATAATTGCATGCATAGTAATGAAATAGCACGAAGGTGTATGAGAACAATAATAATATTGATCCATAGTGTAACTTATCGATCCGTAACCCGGAGCGGATGCTCTCTCTTCTCTAAACTCGACTTTCTATCTAAACTAGGCTCTAGATCTAGAGCGATGAATTAGCTATCCTATCTCTTGGTGGCGCCTCCTCTTCTCCTGCCTTGGCTTCAACTTGATCTTCTTCTTGATGATGACTTGAGGCTTCAGATCCGCTTGGTTGTGAGGCGGGGGTCTAGGGGTCTATATATATGGGTCTTCTTATGTCTCTTCAGCTTCAGCAAACAATGTGGTACTAATCTTCATGGGTCTTGACGATGTACGATGACCATTGGATCAAACCGACATTACACGACCGGATTAGATTGCGTCTTAGAGGCGGTGGAGGAAGGTTAGGAGACCGGTCTTGCGTGGCGGCAAAGCAGCAGCCGATCGGCCCCATTATTGGGCCGATCGGCCCGGTGGGGGTCCACCCGGGTCCGGTGTGCGTCGTGGCTTCGAGTCTTCTAGATGATGGTTTCTTCGATGCCAAGTTTCGTTCACGCGGGGAGTAATCCGAGCCTTCTAGACTTGTTTCGAGTTGGATTGCGTTATGTTACGTCGGTCGTATGCCACGTCATTTTCTCGCCGTTTTTCTGTTAAGTCCCCGCAAATCACAACTTTACCAAAACTGGTGGAAATATGTTAGTGACACCCTATTCTAGGTTGTTATTATGTTTTATACCTCTTTCTCATGTTTATTTGATTAATAAATTTATATGATAACAAGTGTCAACAAACTCCCCAAGCTTACCCTTTGCTAGTCCCTAGCAAAGCTATATGCTATAGTAGGATCATTAGTTGCTACTACGCTTTCATATCTCGAAGCTAATCGTGTTTATCGAAATAAATTCTTCTCTTAACCGCATTGCTCTCTCATACCTGTTTACCATGGGGCGTAGCCTTTTCATGAATCATAAGCAAGATAAAACAATCAAGTTAAGTGCCATGTCTCAAACTCTTTGATCAACTATCATCCTGGGGTTTTGCAATATTTTTCAAAAGAAATTTCGAGATCCTATGTATGACCCTCTTAAGTAGATGGTATTTAGTGGAGTTACATGTGGTGGAACATACATAGTGGGATGATAGTGACGAATGGATGAGGATGAAAGGTAGTAATTAGCCTTTAGCCTTTTTCTAGTATATATATATTATTTTTTTTTTTCTTTCAAGCATCTTGGACTATATCTCTCTTTCTAAAATTGCTAAGACCTGGGCTGTCCATTCTTGGAGAGGTGGGCTTTGCCCCGGACTTTTGTCCATTTTTCTCTCTCCTTAGAGATGTGGGCCCTACTCACCCTCGGACACGTGTCCATTATTCATCTCTAAAAATATATTTTTATTATTAGGGAGGTAGGCCCTTCTCGCCTAGTATGACTTTTTGTCCGTTACTCTCCCTCTCTCGTCTCACTTTTCTCTATATTTTTTTTTTTTTCTTTTCTTTTTTTTTTTTGAATGTAGCCCAGAATCTAATAAGAACGTTGAGAGAGACATATCCAAAATTGCTAGAATTTATTTTTATAATTATGGCTAGCGGCTTGATGGAGTATGGGGATGCGTATTTCCGAGTTAGAAGCGGCGTATTTAGTGGAGTGGGATGATTTGATGATAAACTCTTAAGGGTCATAACTAAGGATCTCATCATGTAATGTTTTATAATTTTCAAAGATAAAACCAGAATCAGGTATCTCTAGGAATATGATAAAACAAAGAGCTCAACTTTTCATGTATTTTTTTATCCTTCAATGCTAAAACTCGATTAAGCATGTGCTTCCCACAGTGTTGGGTTTAGAGCAAATTAAGCATTTAAAGCTCTAGGAGAATCTAAGTCTGAAATGTAAGTACTTTAAGAGGAATTATGGCGGAGCAACTATTCATCATTTCCTTAGCATATACCATCAAGATCATAATTAAAGAAAGAGAGCTAACTCGCAAGCATCTAACATCTATTGGACTCTTAACACTAATACTTTTTATTTAAGACTCATTACTCTAGCAAATATACTAACTAGCTAATATTTAAAATAGATAGGATAATAATACTTATCGTGATAACCGAGGGTGCTCTCCCCAATTTGGATTTTGAAGTAGTCTTTTTATTCGTCCCTTGGAACTTGTTCATCTCTCGGGTTTTCCTTAAATGTTCTCCCCCCGCAAATATTAATTTCGCACATACCCGAAGGAACAAATTCTAGGATTATGTTGTGAGCCTTCATGTGTGTCACACCGAAATTTTGCAATTTTTGAAAATAGGATAAAATGATTTAATTTTTAATTTTGTGAGCATCCCAATTTAGATAAATAATAAATTTTTCAGAAATAAAATAAAATATAAGGTGTAGATACATGATGTGGCATTCATCTTTGGTGCATTTAATTTATTGGATGAGTGGATTTAATTAAAGTTTAAAAAGGATTTCAATTTTCTTTGAAAAGCTTTTTGAAATGAGGGCCAAATAAAAAGAAAAGCAATTGTTTTTTAGGCCCCCCTCCCTTCCTCCTTTTGGCCCAACAACCCAAAGAACAACCCTCCCCGGCCTTGGCCCAACCAAAGCAGCCTTCACCCCGGCCCACCCCGGCTAGGAGCAAAGAATACCGGAGGCAGACCGCACCCGGTCGGCGTAAGGCGCCCCGCTTGGGCTTGGCCCAAAGACCGCGGCCCGGCTTCGGCATCGCAGCACCCAGCAAAGCGCTTGGCGCCGCCTCTCTCGCCCGGCGGGCCCCGCACGCCCGGTCGGCCCCACTGTCGCCGAGGGGAGGTCGCCCCCCACCTCCGGATGGAAGGAGCGCGCCGCCGCCCGATTCCGCTCCGAACCCGGCCGTAGCGCGAATCAAGGATCCCCCGCGGCCTATAGGTCCCCCGCCCCTCGTGCCGTGCCACCCGCTCTCGGAACCCTAGCTCGAGACCGCCACCCGAGCCGGAGACCCTAACCCTAGAACGCCGCCCGAGCCCAGCTGCGCCGCCCCGATCTCCCGCCGTTGTGGCCTTCCCGACGACGAGATCACCGCCTCGAAGCCGCCGGAAGGTGAGGAACACGATGGTGCCCGTATCGACCCCCTCTCCCTCGTTCGCCGCCGCTCGTGCGGCAATGGCGTCGCCGCCGCCATTAGCCCGCGCCGCCGCCTCACGCCTCGCCTCACGCCGCCACGCCGCGCGCCGCCGCGCGCGCACTTTTCGCGAGGTCGAGCGCCGCCCGGTGCAACCCGCGTGCTCGTCCAGCAGCAGAGACGCCCGCGCCGCCCGATGCCGGCCGAAGCGCCGCCGTGCATCGCGGCTGCGCCGCCCAACCCCTGGTCGTCGCCGGCGACCTAAGAACCCGCCATCACCCACGGCCGCCGATCTAAGACCAACGGCCCAAATTAGATCTCGGGAGTCCCGGGCCAACCGAAAGTCAACCGGACCCGGGCCACCGCCAACGTGGCGACCACGTCGCCAAGAACGTACGCCATGTCATCGCCACGTCATCGCCACCTCAAAGATCGACCCGGTCAACGCGGTCAACCGCCGGTCCACCCTAGCAGTTTTGCAGTAAAACCCCTGTACTTTTCGGTATTTACAGAAAGGTCCTTTCCAGTTCAAAAGTAATCACAGTCTAGCCCCTGCCCTGTCGGTTTTGTGAGTTAGACCTCGTTGGCTATGTTTAATCATGGTCAAGCCCCTGGATCCTCACAAATATGCCCCTGATACCTTGTTTTGGCCATAATTTGCCCATTTTAAACCCGTTTTGGTCCGTTCAAGTTGCGTTAGCTTCGTGACGACTTAATCTTCACTTTAGCAGTGATGTTAACTGTGTTTTGAACTTTTTAAATTTAAAGTTTGATAAAGTTTGATTTAATTTGTTTTACTAAAGGAAATCTTGTTTAATTCATAACTTTCACGTTCTAGCTCCGATTTTCGTGATCTTTACGTCTGCGTGATCGTAGTGAGACGTAGATTTGTTTTATAACCCTTTTATTTTATTTTCATACTGTTGGTGTACTGTTCTAATATAGTTCTATTGTTTGCCTCGTGTATGATTGCTCGGATGCTTGTATGGTGAATTATGACGATGTTCGGTGAGCTTTGCATTGGTGTTCTCATGAGAAGTTGTTGATCAAGTGATCGTGAGAAGTTCGTGGAAGATCAGGAATTATTTGAAGATCAAGATCCTCAGGAGTTCTTTGAATTATTGAATAAGAAGGAATCTCAGTTTAAGGCAAGTATAGCATGGGACTATCCTTGTTACCTATACACTTAATAATCATGATTCATATGCATGTGTCCACCTTGACAAACTTAGAGATTATAACCTAGTTATTGTTATCTTGTACCTTGTTGCCTATGGGGATGCTTGCATATGGGTAGTATTTTGCCAGTGCTCAACTTGTAATAAGCATGATCCGATGATGACTATGATATATAAACACAATGAGTTATATGAGATGGTGTTTACCAACCTGGACTATAGGGTGAGAGTTCATGCTTCATGATGGTACTCTTGGCCCTCCATAAGGACTTATCCTTTGGCAAAAGCTGGGACTTACAGTACAGCTGTGGGGGTTATATGGCTCTGACTTTAGTCGGTCAACGGACCTCTCCTATCTTGTCAGGGTTACCCTGTTTGTGGCGCAAATGGGGGAAGGTCGACTGTGGGAACCCTGCGCAGCAGGTTGGATCCTACGGGCGCACCATTGAATCCTAGCGGCTTTGACATTTTAGAAGAACCATTGAAAGGCTATGTATGATTTTCGGTGTAATGGAAGTCATGAGCCTTTACATTTGAAAGTCATAACTCACAGTGAAAGTGTACACCTCTGCGCAGAGTTTGATCAAACTGATATATCAGCCGTGCTCACGGTCACGAGCGCCCGAAAAAACTGGAAGGAATAGTGTTCCACTGGATGATGTTGACGCATGGATTTAAGTTGATGGTGGCTATGACGAAGATGATGGAGACTTGATGACATATGGTGCTCTTAATTATGATGTGGGTTAATTGGGGCTTAAGCACAACTGCTTGATTAATTAATGTTAAAATTTGACTTACTAAAATGCTTACCGCAGTTAAACCAGTGTCTAACCTTGTTGAGCCTCATAACTCCATGTTATATTTGCTGAGTTCGACATGGACTCACCCTTGCAATTTCCCACTCAAACCAGGATGTTGCAAGATTGCTAGAGTTTTGAAGGAGTCAGGCTTGTGATCAACCAGTCAGTTGGTCCCTGTGGTGTGGAGGCTTCATTCCAAGATCGGAGTGTCTTTCCGTAGTTCGTGCTTTGAGGTTATTTTCTTGTATTAAGTTTGTTATATATTAAGCATGATGTTTTGATATTACCTTTAATTGTAACTATATGTGAGATTTGACTTCCTGGGCTCACATATGGTGTGTATCTGGTTTTGTTCTTAAAACCGGGTATGACAATTGGTATCAAAGCTATGCTGACTGTAGGACGCAAGCCTAGCTAGAAATTGGTCGTCTTAAGGTATTGGAATTGTTTCAACACCCTTGTTCAATAAGCCTTGGTATTTTCTTCCATACTATATCTCCATCCTTGATGTTTATCTCCTCCTTGGTGCTTGTTTTAATAACAACTTTGTTGACATCTCCACTCCTTGCTTTGACATTTGTCGCCGAGTCTTCTCATGTCACCTTCTTGCGTTATTCGGAGAAGAGCTTTAGGATCTTTGCCCTTTATGTGAAGAGAACGATAGATCCAAAAGTTGAGTCAATGTTTGAGTTGTGCATTTCAGTTGCTATGTTGAGTTGTCATAATGATTTTGTTTGATTTGAATTTTTGAATGATTGCAGTGATGTTGTAGATTCTTTCTGCAATGTCATTTAGATAGTCTAATAAGGCATAAGGATTAATGAATAGATAGTTGGGGTGGTTTTTCCTATCTCTTTAGTATGTTCTTTATCTAAGCAGCAATGGTTACCAATCTATGTCTTCAAACTTAGATGTCCAAAGATCATGAAGCTTTTATGGATGAAAGTAGACTTCTATATCTTTTATGTGCCACTGGAATTTCTGATGAAAGTGAATTTTATTCGGATATCAGAATGTCAGTATGATGGATAACTCACATATGAGATCATTCTTGCCACCATTTTGTGCCCCTAGTTGATCTTTTCATAAGGGGGGTAGCCAAGATAAAGATGTTTGTTATCTATGTTTGGATCTTCCCTTGTCTCTCATCCTATGATGTCTCCTCATGAAGTTGCATTTAAGAATGAAGAGTGACTGATCCCTAATGCATTCATGTTGGAAACAGATGGTTGCTACTAGGAGAAGTGCTTCGCAAGAAGACCGAAAGGATGCTACCATTTCCAATCCACCACCAACAACAAATACTACAATTATAGAGCAAGCTTTGACGACACAGACTCAGCTGTTGCAAACTCTTGTTCAACATGTGATGAACAACCCACAGCAAGCACCAACTATTAGCAAGCGTGGTGAATTTTTGATGGGACATCCACCAACATTCTCTCATGCAAGTGACCCACTAGAAGCAGATGACTGGCTTAGAGTCGTGGAGCGTCATCTTGAAATAGCTGAGTGTGATGACCATCAAAAGGTGCTTTATGCTTCTGGACAACTTCAAGGTGCAGCTGAGGACTGGTGGGAATCTTTCAAGTATGGATGTACCAATAATGCCCCTCAAATCACTTGGCAGGAGTTCAGAGAGAATTTCAGGTCTTATCACATTCCTGCTGGTTTGATAGAGCTTAAGCATGAAGAGTTCCTCAACTTAAAGCAAGGTTCCATGTCAGTTTGCGAGTATCGTGATCAGTTTACTCAGTTGTCACGATATGCTCCCAGAGAGGTTGATAGTGATGCTAAGAAGCAAAGGCAGTTCTTGAAAGGACTAAATGATGAGTTGCAACTACAAATGGTGACCTGTGAATATGCTGATTTTCAAACATTGGTGGACAAGGCAATTGTAGTTGAGAACAAACGTCGAGAGATAGAAGAGAAGAAGAAGAGGTGGAAAATGCAACAACAACCTACAAGAAGCAGTGTAGATCATTCTCAACCAGAATATCAGTCACATCAATTAGATTTGCATGAGGGTATCGAGGAAGATCAATACCAACAACCTAATGAGGTAGAGCAACACTATAACTCCCAAGAGCCCTTTGTGTCATCTTCTAGCACCATGATGGAACCCAGTATTTTTGATAAGGAAGGATGTTATCATGATGGTGAGATTGGACCCTGAGCAAGTTATTGAGGGTAATCCGAGACAAAACCAGCAACAACGGAAGCGTTTAAAGAGAAAAGAAGTCCCGTAAGAAGCATGCCCAAGTAGGAGAAGTGAAACAAAACTATGTCCAAGGAAGGTTGAACCATGTGGATCCGTTTACCATGCTCAGATCTAAGAAAGTGGTGCAAGGTTGGGTTCCAGTAAGCTCATCAAATGCACTTGTTTTGTTTGACCCTAGTGCTTCACATTCGTTTATCTCTACCGAGTATGTGGCAAATCACAAAATCATGAAAGTTCCAACGAGAAGGCCGGTGATAGTTCCTTCCCTAGAAGGAGAAATAAAGTCAGATCATGTATGTCCGAAAGTGAGCCTGGTCATAAATGGGAATAATTTCACTGCAACACTTCTTGTTTTGGAGTTAAAGGGTACAGATGTGATTCTCGGTGGAGGGTGGCTATGTTCTCACCATGGAGTAATCCAACATGCTCAACGTTCTGTGCTTCTAACAACACCATCTGGAGAACGGATCGAGTACCAGGGTTTTCAACTTCAAACCGAGGAAGATGAAGATAACCTACTTGAGGGTGGGTGCATTGAGGATGCTATGATTAATGGCGATACTTCAACCAATAATGAAGCAGTAAAAACATCTTTGGAAGAAATTGATATGGCAGACAATCAGGCATATGCAGATTATCCAGTCAGGATCTTAGCCACTGATCAGAGGATGTTTAATGGAGAGATGACTAATGTGTGTAAGGTTCGATGGAGTAATCACACCGAAGAAGAAGCAATGTGGGAACTCGAGGAGTCTATGCGGACTGAGTTTCCTCATCTCTTTTGAGTTGTAAATCAATGGAGTTAGCAGTCAAGATGGATATGTATCTATCCAGAATAATGAGCTTCTTCTGTGGAACCGCTATGTACCAGTTGTAATCTTGAGGCATGAGTTGTTTGATAAGATTGGATTTAAGATCCGAAGCTGGAATGTGTTATCAAGATCTTTTCCTGTTTCTCTCAAAGTGATTCGAAGTCTCTTCCGAATCTCGGGACGAGATTCATCTTAAGGGGGGTAGAATTGTCACACCCGAAATTTTGCAATTTTTGAAAATAGGATAAAATGATTTAATTTTTAATTTTGTGAGCATCCCAACTTAGATAAATAATAAATTTTTCAGAAATAAAATAAAATATAAGGTGTAGATACATGATGTGGCATTCATCTTTGGTGCATTTAATTTATTAGATGAGTGGATTTAATTAAAGTTTAAAAGGATTTCAATTTTCTTTGAAAAGCTTTTTTGAAATGAGGGCCAAATAAAAAGAAAAGCAATTGTTTTTGAGGCCCCTGCTCCCTTCCTCCTTTTGGCCCAACAACCCGGCAACAACCCTCCCCGGCCTTGGCCCAACCAGCAGCTTCACCCCGGCCCAGTCCAGCTAGGAGCAGCAACAGCCGACCCGGCCTGCACCCAGTCAGCGTGCGCGCCCCCGCTTGGGCTTGGCCCAAGCACCGCTGACCCGGCTCGGCATCGCAGCAACCGGAAGGTAGGCTTGCGCGCCGTCTCTCTCGCCTGGCCCCGCACACCAGTCGGCCCCACCATGTCGGCGAGGGGGAGGGTCGTCCCCTACCTCCGGATGGAAGGAGCGCGCGCCGCCGCCGATTCCGCTCGAACCGGGGCCGAGCGCGCGAATCAAGGATCCCCCGCGGCCTATAGGTCCCCCGCCCCTCGTGCCGTGCCACCCGCTCCGGAACCCTAGCTCGAGACCGCCGCCACCCGAGCAGGGAGACCCTAACCTAGAACGCCGCCCGAGCTCGGTGCGCCGCCCGATCTCGGCCGTTGTGGCCTTCCCGACGACGGATCACCGCCTCGAGCCGCCGGAAGGTGAGGAACACGATGGTGCCCGTATCAACCCCCCCTCTCCCTCGTTCGCGCATCTCGTGCGGCAATGGCGTCGCCGCCGCCGAAGGTTCTCAGCGCCGCAAGCCACGCCGCAAGCCACGCCGCGCCCGCGCGCGCACCGCACGGCGCAGGGTCGGCGCTTCGCGCCGGTGCAACCCGCGTGCTCGTCCGGCGATGTAAGACGCCGCCGCCCGTCTTGCGGAAGCGCCGCCGTGCATCGCGGCCGCGCCTAACTGAGCCGTCGCCGGCGACCTAAGAACTGCCATCACCCGGCCGCCGTCGGATCTAAGACCAACGGCCCAGATTAGATCACGGGAGTACCGGTCAACCGAAGTCACCGGACCGATCACCCGCCAGCGTGGCGACCACGTCGGCAAGCGTGTGCGCCATGTCATCACCACGTCATCGCTACGTCCGTCGCCACCTCAAGATCGACCCGGTCAACGCTTGATCAACCGCCGGTCCACCTAGCGTTTTGCGGTAAAACCCCTGTACTTTTCGATATTTCTGAGAAAGGTCCTTTCAGTTCAAAAGTAATCACAGTCTAGCCCCCCGCCCGTCGGTTTTGTGAGTTAGACCTCGTTGGCTATGTTTAATCATGGTCAAGCCCACGGATCCTCACAAATATGCCCCTCGATACCTTGTTTTGGCCATAATTTGCCCATTTTAAACCCGTTTTTGGTCCGTTCAAGTTGCGTTAGCTTCGTGACGACTTAATCTTCACTTTAGCAGCGATGTTAACTGTGTTTTGAACTTTTAAATTTAAAGTTTGATAAAGTTTGATTTAATTTGTTTTACTAAAGGAAATCTTGTTTAATTCATAACTTTCACGTTCTAGCTCGATTTTTCGTGATCTTTACGTCTGCGTGATCGTAGTGAGACGTAGATTTGTTTTTATAACCCTTTTATTTTGTTTTCATACTGTTGGTGTACTGTTCTAATATAGTTCTATTGTTTTGCCTCGTGTATGATTGCTCGGATGCTTGTATGGTGAATTATGACGATGTTCAGTCAGTGAGCTTTGCATTGGTGTTCTGCGAGAAGTTGTTGATCAAGTGATCAGTGAGAAGTTCGTGGAAGATCAGGAATTATTTGAAGATCAAGATCCTCAGGAGTTCTTTGAATTATTGAATAAGAAGGAATCTCGAGTTTAAGGCAAGTATAGCATGGGACTATCCTTGTTACCTATACACTTAATAATCATGATTCATATGCATGTGTCCACCTTGACAAACTTAGAGATTATAACCTAGTTATTGTTATCTTGTACCTTGTTGCCTATGGGGATGCTTGCATATGGGTAGTATTTTGCCAGTGCTCAACTTGTAATAAGCATGATCCGATGATGACTATGATATATAAACACAATGAGTTATATGAGATGGTGTTTACCAACCTGGACTATAGGGTGAGAGTTCATGCTTCATGATGGTACTCTTGGCCCTCCATAAGGACTTATCCTTTGGCAAAAGCTGGGACTTACAGTTGTGGGGGTTATATGGCTCTGACTTTAGTCGGTCAACGGACCTCTCCTATCTTGTCAGGGTTACCCTGTTTGTGGCGCAAATGGGGGAAGGTCGACTGTGGGAACCCTTCGCAGCAGGTTGGATCCTACGGGAGCACCATTGAATCCTAGCGGCTTTGACATTTTTAGAAGAACCATTGAAAGGCTATGTATGATTTTGATTGTAATGGAAGTCATGAGCCTTTACATTTGAAAGTCATAACTCACGGTGAAAGTGTACACCTCTGCTTGCAGAGTTTGATCAAAGCGATATATCGGCCGTGCTCACGTCCGGTCCGGCCCGAAAAGCTGGAAGGAATAGTGTTCCACTTGGATGATGTTGACGCATGGATTTAAGTTGATGGTGGCTATGACGAAGATGATGGAGACTTGATGACATATGGTGCTCTTAATTATGATGTGGGTTAATTGGGGCTTAAGCACAACTGCTTGATTAATTAATGTTAAAATTTGACTTACTAAAATGCTTACCGCATGATTAAACCGGTGTCTAACCTTGTTGAGCCTCATAACTCCATGTTATATTTCTTTGAGTTCGACATGGACTCACCCTTGCAATTTCCCACTCAAACCAGGATGTTGCAAGATTGCTAGAGTTTTGAAGGAGTGGGGCTTGTGATCAACCGGTCGGTTGGTCCTCGTGGTGTGGAGGCTTCATTCCAAGATCGGAGTGTCTTTTCCGTAGTTCGTGCTTTGAGGTTATTTTCTTGTATTAAGTTTGTTATATATTAAGCATTATGTTTTGATATTACCTTTAATTGTAACTATATGTGAGATTTGACTTCCTGGGCTCACATATGGTGTGTATCTGGTTTTGTTCTTAAAACCGGGTATGACAATGTGCTCACATATTTTTGTATTTTTATTTTTATGCCGCCACAGCAAGGGGTGCTTGCATGGGGCTTTTAAGGAACTAATGCAAATGCAAGCAAACATGATTTTATGATTTTCTAATGCGGGTTTTAGAAAAAAGTAAATATGCTTAAAGGAAACATGCTAATTGAAATATGCTATGCGCAGAAAATTAAATATGCTTGAGATAAATACCGAAGTTACCTCTTGGCGCGAGTTTAGAGTACTTACTCGTGGCGTCTTTGTTATCTATGGAATCTCGTCGGGATATCATGTGCGGTGCGGTGCCCTTAATGATCTCGATGAGTGGCGTAGATGAGGTAGCCGACGGTGTTTGATCGGTCCGGTGACGCGGGTGGTGGTAGGTCTTCCAAAGGTGTACTCTTGTTGTCTCCCTTGGTAGGCGTGTCTTCTTTCTTCCTCCAAGCTTGTTTCTTCAGTGAAGACCTTTCTGGAGTGGCTGGTTCGGCGTGCTTGGTTGGTGGGAGCTGGGTGGACTTTTCTTGAATCTTCTTAATGTCTCCTTTGTCCATCAGCTCCGTATCCAACTTGTGATTTCTCCGCGTCTTGTTTTTCTTAGGTTTGCTTATTGAGTGCTTCGTCTGATCTTGAAGTTGCGTCTCTTAGGATTGTGATCCCGAGGATGGCATCACCCATGTTCCTTGCTTATTGTGCATGTTGTAGGCAGGACATTAACTGGCGCAAAGTGTGTCCTGCTCGCAAAGTCAAGGTAGAGATCAAGTGCATGGGCTCTGCTGGTGGGAAAACACCAACAGAACCAAAATTGTATTCATTCTATTCTAACCTTGAGCACATATAACTATGGTAGCATAATGTGTTTCATTTATTTGTGACAAAGGTGATAAGATCAGACGACGGGTATGAATGTGGCATTTATAACATAGCAAACTAAAAGGTGGGGAAAATAAAACTAGAGAGACAGGAGTAAGAACAACTAAGAGCAAACATGTTGAGCTATTCAGATTAATCTAAGTGAGGTTGTGAGCTAACATATTTAACTCCTTAGTAAGCATGCCATGATTAGAGTAAAGCTTTATCAATTAGGGCACTTACCTTAAGATGTTACCTTTATTGTAGAATCATGGCAGCATCGTAACACCTCATGGTGGTTCTCTCGTGGCATGTATGGTAGTTGAGTGTCGTGTCTTCTCTTCATTTTTCTGTGTCGGAACGGTGGGAGTCTGAGAGGAGGGAGAGCCTTGTCGGATCATCTTCTAGTGGAATTGGTCTTCCTCCCCCAAGCTCAAACTCTGTGTCACTCGGCGCTTATAGTCAGGGTTAACTGTTCATCATCTCCTTGAGTGTGTTGTGACTGTCGGTCTTTGATGGACTCTTATTGTGTTCGTCCTCTCCCTTGCACCAATCCATTATTTTTTTTTAATCGGCCCGAGGGATGAGGATGCCGACAGCCAGTTGATCTTCCTTTGTTAATTCTTCTTCACCTTCCTTTACTTCTAGGTTTAAAAGGATGCTCATTTGAGATGTAAACTTGGAGTCCCTCCTTGATTAGCTTTGTCCTCTAATGACGTGGTGTGGAGTGTTCTTCTTGATGGTGTGTAGCACACTGGTCGTCTTGATGATCAAGGGAGAAACCTCATTGGTGACAACCTTGTCCTCCATGGTCTCAGGGAATTATTGTGACTTTTCTTTGTACTGGCCCGTCATTGATTGGAGTGTGTTCCTACCAGTGTATTTCTTGTGATGAGAGCAAGCAAGATGATGTAGGTTGACGTTGATCCTGCTTCTCATCAGCCTCCTGGCTTGGTACTCCTCTGTTTTGGAGTGGAAGTGGTAGTGAGGTAGGTCCATGAACGTGCCCACCACAGATTCTTTCCTGCAACAGATTAGTGGACATATACCCGAAGGATAGCAATGATATTGAAAAAAGGGTTATTGTCCATATGATTTATTTGTGCTAACATAATGATGGTTCTTTAAAAACTTAGCACAATTATATATATTTGTTTTTGTTTTTATTATTTATTTTTATGAAGCGGCTGCACTTAAAGCGTGGCTAAGGCAAAGGTAACTTGCGACAAAAGACAAATTGAGTATTTAGGCACTTACAGTTCGTCCTTTCATAAGGAGTGAGTTGAGTCTTCTTTTGCGCAGAGTTGTTGGAGTTCATCACATACCTTGCGTAAGCTAATTTCTTTTCCCAAATTGGATTTGATAATTTTTCTGTAGGGGGTTAGTCTCAACAAAGATGACCAGAATCTACTAAAGTATACTATCAGTCAAAAAAAATCAACCTAGACATAATGTCCAACTCTATTTAAGAAGGCAATTTAATCTAAACACCACGTTTAATTTAAAAGCCTTTAGAAATAAAATCAACACACCTTGTGGTTTCGGGAATCAAACTAAACACCATGTTTAACTTGAGCCATGAAAACAAATTAAACTAAGCATCATGTCTAAGGTGTATGAAGATGTTCCAAATCTTAAGCATACTATAGTAAACAAAGGTAGCATAGAAGTATTATATAGATGAAGGGGTATGATCATGGTGAGACTAATATAACTACTCAAAAGTTTAAAAACCTTCTCACGTTCGATCATACTTACCTTTACTCACAAAATAGAATTTGTGAGTTGTGCAGCTTCTTTATCCATCACTTGAATTCTTGTGACGTCGACTTGGGCGGGGTTCCAATGTTAATGGTTCATGAAGTTCGAGATATTACTTTGGATTCTCTTACCGTCGATTAAACCGAAAGTTTTAATCAATTACCCCCGCATAAGATGGACTAATAGACAATACACGGGTAATTCTGTTTTAGCAGAGGTGCTAAGTAGCAAAATCCACACTTAATATTCATCTATCAATAATCAAAAGAATAGTTATCAAAATCTTCCCGCAACGGCGCTTTTAAATGCTTGTTGGTAATTGTTAGCTTATAGAGAAATAGATCCGCAAGCGCACGGATGTCTAGTGAGCATTTCACCCGGGAAGGGTTTTAAATATCGAATCCACGAGGAAGATATGATAGGCGGTTCAAATGATTAAAGATAGTGATAGAATACTAATGAGATTTTGTAGTAGTTAGCATATACTTAAACAAGGTAAGCCAATAATAAATAGTAATAAGATAAATGAGACAGGCAGAGGCACACACGTGGTGAGTATAGCATAAGATTAATTCCTAGTAAGATTAGGATTGGATTTATGACAAAGGGACAGTTCTTAGGTAGCATACAAAGACTCTACTAAATGTTTAGACAGGCATAGCATAAGATCATATATATATCAAAACCATAGATAAGAATGTGCACCCGAAGATTACTTAAGAAAATCGAGAGCGAAACAAGATAATCCCAAGAACCATTATCGACTAGTCTTATACACGGGGATGGATTGCAAAGGACTCAATAGTCTTTGTCACCACTACGATCTACCACACGACCGGCGTATAAGGTGAATCCGCAAGTAAATTATATCTAAGCACCATGCTTACATACTCTCTACTACCTAGCACACTCGAGTAATATACTAGGAGCTCTGAACGAATAAGCGCGTTGAATTATCATGAATAATGATCATATCAAATATGCTATGACTAGAATAAAGTAAAAATAGAATAATTGCATGCATAGTAATGAAATAGCACGAAGGTGTATGAGAACAATAATAATATTGATCCATAGTGTAACTTATCGATCGTAACCGGAGCGGATGCTCTCTCTTCTCTAAACTCGACTTTCTATCTAAACTAGGCTCTAGATCTAGAGCGATGAATTAGCTATCCTATCTCTTGGTGGGCCTCCTCCTCTTCTCCGCCTTTGGCTTCAACTTGATCTTCTTCTTGATGATGACTTGAGGCTTCGAGATCCAGTTGGTTGTGAGACGAGGGGGGTCTAGGGGTCTATATATATGGGTCTTCTTATGTCTCTTCGACTTCGGCCAAACAATGTGGTACTAATCTTCATGGGTCTTGACGATGTACGATGACCATTGGATCAAACCGACATTACACGACCGGATTAGATTGCGTCTTAGAGGCGGTGGAGGAAGGTTCCGGAGACCGGGCTTGCGTGGCGGCCAAGGCAGCCGATCGGCCCCATTATTGGGCGATCGGCCCGTGGTGGGGTCCACCCTGGGTCCCCATGGTGCGTCGTGGCACGAGTCTTCTAGATGATGGTTTCTTGGTGCCAAGTTTCGTTCACGTCGGGAGTAATCCGGAGCCTTCTAGACTTGTTTGAGTTGGATTGCGTTGCGTTACGTCGGTCGTATGCCACGTCATTTACGCTATTTTTACGTTAAGTCCCCGCAAATCACAACTTTACCAAAACTGGTGGAAATATGTTAGTGACACCCTATTCTAGGTTGTTATTATGTTTTATACCTCTTTCTCATGTTTATTTGATTAATAAATTTATATGATAACAAGTGTCAACAGGGGTCTAGGGGTCTGCTTTATATAGTGGGAGGAGGTGCCGTGGTTTGACCTAGATACATCTCGTGATCCCACCGACGCCCTCGGATCAAACCGACATTAAACGGGTGGATTAGATTGCGTCATAGAGTCGATTGAGGAAGCTTCTGGAGGCAGGGCTGACGTGGCGACAGGCGAGGCAGCAGCGGCACGGATATTGGGCGATCGGCCCGGGGTGGGGGCCCACCACGGGTCCCTTGAGGCGTCGTGTCTTCTGGAGTCTTCTAGATGATGGTTTCTTCGGTGCCAAGTCTCGATCACGTCGGGATTAGTCTGTAGCTTTCTAGGGTCTTTCTCGGAGTTGGATTGCGTTACGTCGCGTAGTCGTACGGCTCGCGAATTCTGGTGTTTTCTGTTTAGTCCACGCAATTCACAACTTTACCAAAACTGATGGAAATATGTTAGGGACACCCTATTCTAGGTTATTATTATGATTTATACCCCTTTCTCATGTTTATTTGATTAATAAATTTATATGATAACAAGTGTCAACAAACTCCCCCAAGCTTACCCTTTGCTAGTCCCTAGCAAAGCTATATGCTATAGTAGGATCAGCGAGTTGCTACTACGCTTTTCATACCTCAGGAGTACTGTGTTTATCAGAAATAAATTCTCCTCTTAACCAGATTGCTCTCTCATAACTGTTTACCATGGGGCGTAGCCTTTTCACGAATCATAGGCAAGATAAAACAATCAAGTTAAATACCATGTCTCAAGCCCACATGGGGCCGACCGGTCCCACTTTCTGGCGCGCTGGCTAAAGCCCCGGCTCCCGAATCCTTCCTCCACCGCCCCAAGACGCACCCAAACCGCCGAAGTGCACCGCTGGGCTTTGATCCGAGGGCGTTCGGTAGAAGCACGCAGAGATGAATCAAAGATTAGTACTCACATCGTCGCGAGCCGAGGGACATAAGAAGACCCATATATATATAGACCCCTAGCACCTTTTTAGATCGGCTGCCTCAACATCTCAAAGAACAACGCTTCAAGATCCAAGTCATATCCCCATGCCGTAGAAACATCGCTTTAGGAAGAGTAGCAATCGGGCACTAAAAACTAGCAGGTAGGTAGCGAGAAACCCGCTCGACTCCAGTTTCCTGAGCGCTTACTCAAAGATCGCCCTCGTTTTTGTAAGTTCTTCATTGTAAGTAGTCTTCAAGTTCCGCATAATATTCTTAATATGAATATCTTGGATCATGCTTTATAGTTCGAGATTATTTGTTCTAGTATTTACTTTGATTACACGCTTTAGCATAGTTGAATTATCTAGTATGTTCATACATGGATTCGTATAGCGCCATCTATCGCATATCATGGGTGAGCGGTAGAGAATGATGTACTCGTGGTGATTAGGATCTTATTTACTGCTGCTTGCACCCTATGTGTCGGTCGTGGTGGTAGATCGTGGTGGTGATGCAGACCATTGAGTCCTTTGCAACTCCATCCCCGTATGTAGGCCTGCAGCGATGATATTCTAGTCTGTTCTAAAGTTTTCTCTGCCTTGGCCTCTCACGGATTCTGCGCCTCATGTAAGGATTTAACTAGTCTTTCTTCAATGATTGTTAGATGTATTGCACTAATTGAGTAGATCCCAACTTATAGTTTAGGAGTTACATATTGGAGTTTCTAATGCTAGCTGTGGCCTATGAATTGCTATCGGCCCACTATTTGACACTTTCTATTTTCGCCCACTTAGATATGACTTTGTTGAATCTATTTATCGTAACTTTATCATTATCTTTATTGTGAACTTTGATCTCCTTGTTTAATTAATTGATAAGTTTAACACTTAAGCTTTGCACACGAGAGCGATTAAGATAAGCTTAGCACCCATGCGATAGTTAATTCATGATAGAAGAGTCTCTTTCCTCGTGTGGTAGAATATAAATTAACACTCCGGTTCTTACTTCCCGTTAAAATGCTACAATGGTATATTCATATACTCGCGTGCGCTTGGATACCCGCTATAATTGTTTATTTACTTATTGAGAAGTTTATCAAGGCATAGTGCGGATATTTTATTCTTTTGCATATTAGTAGTTTAACTATAGGGATGACAACGCTTTTCGGATATGCTATGAACTCGCAATGAATTATTTTCTTTTAGTTTTATCCGAGCAACATCTCGATATATAGCTTTTTGACGCCATTGCTAGTGATAGGTTTATATCACGTTTTTCTACAGTTAGTGGCGTTAGGAAATCACCGACAATAGGTCCATGCCATCTCGTAGTTCAAAATAGTACTGACAAAAGGTCCACCTAATATTTCATCATATGTTACCTCGACATGATGTT
>JADLZK010006838.1:0-98798 GCA_015847255.1 Hyparrhenia diplandra
TTTTCAACATCCATCCTGGCACTGTTATATAACTCCAACAATGATCTTGAGGATGATTAGTCCATTTCATACAGATGGCAAATGACCATTGACTTACTATACATGTTATGAAAGTCCATTATCGTATAAGGATGCCATGATTTTTTAGAAATTCTCAAATTTCTCTGATAGATAGACATATATAAATGAATAATAAGCAACATAAAACCTTGTTAGCCTTTGTCTCATACTATATCTATTGGTATATCTGTTTGTAGTGTTGGTAAGGATGGGCAGAACCACTAACAAGGATATGGTGCTCATACAACCAATTAGCTCTGCATCTAGTGTACGGTATTACATTTTTCTTGCTGCTTGCTCAAGATTTATGTGATTCACCAACATATAGCTGCAGATTCGTCCAGAACTTGAATCACATCAATAAAAAATCACCAAGTTTCATGCCAAGTATGTCGTGAGTACCTTCTCATCTAAATTTTCCAAAGCACATAACACTGATTGACTTTTTTCTTTTGTTACAGAACACGATAATTCATCCCCTTGTTAGAACTGAGAAGAATGAGTCATGTATTACATTGTTGCTGACTGTGTTTCTAGTCATCAGTTAGTTTTTCCCCACCTTCCCTCCTAAAATCTATGTTGGGCATCCATTGACTAGGAGTTTCATCCTGTGGGAAATTGTTGATAAATGCTTTTGAAGTTCATGAACCTGCATGCCGCACCTTGTATGCTAACAAATCGTGAGTGCATTACAATGGATGGTCTCTTGAATTCATCACAGACCTTGCCTTAGACTGATGCCCTTGACTTGGTGGAATAGCTTGTCTGAAAAAGTACTTGCACTGTTCAATACAATCTTCCAGCTACTACTTCCTCCTTAACCTTTCACCATCTTCTTGGCAGATAAGCAGAGGCCTAGCCAGCTGGCCTGTGGTAGTGTGGTTGGCTCAAGGATTACAGGAGGCCAATTAGTAACTACATGTCTGAGGAAGGTAATCGGTAGCGTGGCTGATATGTGACCATGTTCTTTAATGTTTCCTCGCAGCTTCCAGTTTTTATATAAACATATAGAAGCTAAGTACGGATGATAATAAAGAAAAATAAGCTAGTACAACATAGGTACAAAGTAGAATTGCCGACCTACGACTATTTTAGCCACATCACACCACTCCCAGACTTAGTTGACATGACATGAACAAAGCTTTATGTCCATTAGTTTATCCAGGAGTGGGTTCTAACCGCTTCTCTGTTTCTACTTTCTATACATAATACATTGATTTCTATACATAGTACATTGAACATTGATACAATAACGGTGGTCCTATAATCTTGATACAACTACGTTTCACACCTTAATTAATTAGTTCCTCATTGTGCATAAGTATATATAACAACAAGCTGCATATTTGTATCTAGGCAGTACTGCTAGCTGTCTAGGACCACCGGTATTTCAATCTCAAGCTTGGTGCTTGTGACGACTGATGAGTCATCATCCTGTTCATGTGTCAATGGAACATCATAGCTGACAGTGAAACCCCATGAATAGTTCCCTACAGTCTCCCATATCTGATCCTGTAATTAAGTTTTAACCACCGTTCCGTTCCATCGAATCTCATGTTGATTCTGGACATATATATTTGACTTGACGCAGGAACAACGGGTGTCCAAGCTTGGTTGGTTGGCTTGCCGGTTACCGCAAGTCAATTAGTAACTACAGATGAGAGGAAGGCGACCGACGGTATGGCTGACATGATGACCCTGTCTAACTCATGTTTCTTCGTTCCTTCACTCGTCGCGTCGAGCAAATAAAGTTACGCCTAGGGAGGAAGAAACCTGACGGCAGAGCTCCTGCCGACGTCGATCGAGCCAATGGTTCACCGGTGGTCGGCAGGCGAGGCGATTAAAGGTGAGTCATGAGTGAGCCCCGCCATGCAGTGCCGGAGTCGCTGCCGGTGAGCCTCGTCCGATAGATCTCTCTTTACGTTAGACGATGGGTGAGGCTGAGGGGGGGCCGGAGCACCTTGTGCGCGAAGGCAAAGGCATGGTGGCGCCTGGGGCCGGGCGGCTGCAGGCACGGGCGCGTGGCGCCCCCACGCACACTGCCGGGGACGGGGACGGGGACTCGTCGTGCCGTGCGTCCGGCGCGAGGTGGTTTTGCGGCCGGCTGACGGAATGGTTGATGGAATCCTTGCGTAAGGACGCAACTGAGGTAGCCCCGTCCCCGTCCCGTCCCGTCCCCGTGGGAAACGGGGGAGTGGCAAAGCCTTCTGGCACACCAAACTGTAGCTTTTGATCGTGCATGGTGGGGCGCGTACCTGATGCTACGCCCCTGCTGCTGCACCTGCAGAAACTTGTGTCACAGCTTCAGGGACGGGACGGTACCCTGCAGAACAGGGCAAACAAAAAGCTAAAGCGTTTGGTTTGGTTTGGAACCCGTCAATTTTACTGAACCTTTTTCACAAAGGAATAGTTCGTTGGTTCCCGTAGGACGAAGGATTCAGTGGGGTATCCATACCATACACGTAGCAGTTGAACGTAGAGATTGAAAAACCTGAGCCTTCATTTAGATTGCAGATTCGTTAACCCATTTGTGCGAATCCGACTGTTTCTTGTGAAACGTCAGCTAGCTTGGGAGTTCGTCGCTGCATAGCACTAGCAGGGCCTATAACTGGTGTGTTCAAGGATTCAACAAAATAATGCTATAAGGCTGGATTTTATATAAAAGTCGCAGAACAAGTCATGACGTGTTTGGAAAACGTTGGTGGCTAGCGTCTTTTAATGCTTGATCTAAAGGCTAAGTTATCATCCAAGCTAGGGCAAAGTTTGTTAGTATTGCCTGTCTAGTGCAAATGTGCAATGCAAGGGCAGGGCAGGTAGGACCGACCGAGCAAGTACACGTACTAACCCCCGGCCGTGTGTGGTGTGGGCACGGCCTGCTCCCTCTTTCCCTTGAGCCGCTGTGCTCCGTCGCCATCGCCGCAGATAAAAGGAGAAGGCTCCCAGGAACCAGTATAAAAGCCGCCCCCGCGCGCACGCACGCTCACTCCCCGCAGCAGTTGCCAGGCGCTTGTCACTCCGGCTCTTTTTCCTCGTCGAGGCTTGGTTAGCCCGTCTCCCTGCTGCCACCTGAGACCTTATTAGCCGGCCGGCCCTTTTCGCCCGGCCGGCGGGCTGCTGCTCGCTCGATCGGCTGCTGCCGACGATCGATCGGCGGCGTGGGCAGGCGAAGGCAGCCCGGCCGAGTATATACGTACAACTTGCTTGGGTAGTTTGGACGGACGATGGGGCGGCAGCCGTGCTGCGACAAGCTGGGGGGGTGAAGCGGGGGCCGTGGACGGCGGAGGAGGACCGCAAGCTCATCAACTTCATCCTGACCAACGGCCATTGCTGCTGGCGCGCGGTGCCCAAGCTCGCGGGCCTGCTGCGCTGCGGCAAGAGCTGCCGCCTGCGCTGGACCAACTACCTCCGCCCAGACCTCAAGCGCGGCCTCCTCACCGACGCCGAGGAGCAGGTCGTCATCGACCTCCACGCCAAGCTCGGCAACAGGTACGTCGTCATCGATCCTTTCATTCTGTCCACGCCATGCATATGCATGCATTCTTCGTCTGTATATGGTATAGTATGCGGCCTAGTGCACATGGTTCCATTGCTACGGCGGAGAACAGTAGTTCTCATACAGAATTATATATTTAGCCGTGCACCGTATTATATATTATCTACAGTTACAGTACTTACATATATGACAATCAAGCTATAGGTACAAGAAACACGCACAATATCTGTCTAGGTACTACTTCACTTCATTCCACATAATATACGTACGTGGCCTGCTTCATGTTGTTTTCATGTGTTTGGTCGCGCGCAAACCACTCCAAATAACTTGACAACGAACTGACAGCTTACGTGATCAGAATATGAGCTAGCAAATAAAGTTTCAAAAAAAAAAATAAACTAGCAATTATTACATGAGCATGACAGGATCATACGTAAGGCATACGTGCGTACTTACGTATACCTAGTAAAAAGCGGCACCCTTTTTTTTCCACCGCGTACGACAACTACGTACAGCAGTTGCTGTCGTCCTAGTCCTACGCACGCAAGAAAAGTAAAAAAACTAGACTACTGATGATTATTGACCAATGACCACCAGAATCGTACGGTCCTTATCATTGTGAAGAAATAACTGAAACCCTGGTGGACTCTTGACGTGCGTTAGTTGCTTGTCAATACACGATAGCCAGAAGAAATATAGTGTCCACTGATTGGGAAAATCATTATAGGAAGGAATTTCTTCAGATGTATCTATCACCAAGTGACCAAAATTCAGAGGTGTAGAGCCCATGCATGCACGTGGTATCTTTGTCAAAGCGTGAAACACCGCCGGACACGACTAGAATTGTTTGGTTGCTCTCTTTTTGGCGATACACACACAAGTAGTACGAAAAAACAAGTTTTTCAACTCCAACTTAGATGCTTTGGGATGCAAGCCCACCGCCGTGTATTAACCACGTATTTTTCACTGAAAATAGCACAAGGAGTCAGGAGTGGCTTTTTTTGGGTGACAATAGGAATTTGAACTCCCGACCCCGTAGGTTGCACCTTTGCTTTCCCTACCACTGGACTACATGCACGCTTCTCATGCTTAGGTAAATACTATCACGCGCTACTGGCAAACATGCTTTTAATTCTCTTTACGTACAGAACTGACAATAATACTTCAGGCCCATTTAATTTTGAAAGAAACCTCTGATTAGAAGCATAACATTCATGCGGGTAACCTATTGCCATCGTACGAGGAAACACAAGACATCACATGGCGTTAGCTTCTTATAGAGATTACGAGGTATGGGTATATGTTTCTTTCTGGTCCTTGGCATGGCCATGCATGCATGAAGTATGTAGGTTTCTTACCTTTGGCAAAAGGTAATCAATGTCCTCAATCGCTATCATACACCAACTGAGATGTAGATATATCTTGAAAAAGGTTTAGACGTATAAATGGATGGGTGGTATAAATGGATGGGTGGTGCATGTAATTCAGAGAAAACTTCATATTCAAAATCTAGAATATCGTCCCTAAAAAGTAGGTTATTCTACGCTAGAATTTTTTTAAAAAAATAACTTGAGTCTCATAACAATTAGAATAAATTGTCATATTTAATTTGCACATTAAAATTTTGAAAATAGTAGCTCTAGATTTTCAGTTCGTGGCGTGCATACTTCAGCTTAAAGATATTATTTTAATTTATTTGCCTTAAGTGTTCCTGGACATAGTTGGTACACTTTCTAAGGCTGCATCATTTCAACAATTTAATAGAGTTTCTATATTTTTTTTTCAATTTTGTGAAAACACTCCCAAAACATGATAATTAGATCAGACCAGTTAGATCCCCACCCTGAATTATTTCTATTAATGGAGGAATACTTATCGCATATTTACATTTGATCATATAGTTTAATTTATTGGAGTAGGCTTTCCACGTTTACACAACAATCCATTAGAGTTTTATGCATTAATAAAGTGATGCTTTTTAAAATATTAGTTTCTTTTTGTTTTACTATGATGTATACAATTGGTAACTAGTCCAAATCCGCAGCATTGCAGCCTAGTCCGCATCTGGCCGGCACACATTTATATAAAGGTTGGAGACTTTTCAACTTGCTTCTGGAGGTATATGGCTCTCTGCCATAGCCAGAAATTCACCAGTGACCATTATAGAATTCCTATATCACTTTCTTGATGTGTAACCTAGAGCACTGTCCACTACCTTAATTTGTGTGGCTAAGAAACCCTACACATTGGATTCGGAAATCGCAGAGCATCCCACTTGGCTCCACTTGCCTCGTTGGAAAATGGAAGGAGCTAGAATTTTCTTTCTTGTAATGGTCACTCTCTACCAACCGCTTTGTTGTTTTTTCACCCTATATATAAAGGCTGCTTCCTCACAGTCGCATAGCTTAAAGAAACCGATGAGGTTGAAAGATCGATCGTGACCTTTCATATTGCACTTGAAAATACATAATTAAGCAAAGGAATCTGTGGATGACTCGTCACAGTAGTTTCCACAGCAGTGTAATACATGCACACACGTTTCATTGAAATATAATAATGAATCTGAATTTGTTGAGTCAAACTACCTAAGTTTGACCAAGTTTGCAGAGAAAAATATTATCAGTTACAACTCCAAAAAGATAAATTATGAACATATATTTCATAATATAACTAACAATGCTCGTTTGATATCATAAATGTAAATATTAATTAATGTTCTTTTATATAAACTTGTAAGGATATTTGACTTGGGACAACTTAAATCCATTATATTTTAGTATGGAGGTAGGTAATATTGGGTAGAAAATCACGGGGAGACAGGTCAGTCTCAACTTTCAGTATCCCTGACATGATTGAGTGTGCTGCTTGTGAAAACGAAAGGCAAATATATTGTGTACTCGCTGTTTTCTTAAAATGTTTTCAAAAGCGAAAGCGCCAATGTATAGTCAATCAAATCTTCCACTACTTAGGCAATCTTTAATTGGTTTGAGTATGCATATATAAGTTATTTTCCGTTTTAGCAACACATTAGCAGTTCAGCACACTCAATCTGTTGATTCTCTTATTATTACTCGAGCATGCACATATATAGCCCCTCACTCATTCGGCGATTACACGATTAGTTATGCTACTTAAATTTCATATACTTAGTAGTAATACATATGCATGATTTCGTGCAGATGGTCGAAGATTGCTGCCAAGCTACCGGGCAGGACTGACAACGAGATCAAGAACCACTGGAACACGCACATCAAGAAGAAGTTGATCAAGATGGGCATCGATCCAGTCACGCACGAGCCCCTCGACCAGAAGACAAGCAGCAGCCCGGCTACAACCTCTCAGTCAACCAAGTCCGACGAGGCGACCAAGCAGCAGAGCCCGCAGAACGACGACGGCGCCGTGATGATGGATGTGCCGGCCGATGGTTGCAGCCCGACGGAATCGAGCACGAACACCGTGAGCACCGGCGGAAAGCAGCAGCAGCAGCAGTGGCGGCCATGACCAAGACGCGCTGGTGAAGTGGCTCTTGGAAGAAGAGCCTCCCACCGGCGATGAGCCGTGGCTCAACTTCACTGGCAGTGTCGATGTGGACGAGTTCAGCAGCATTGCCGCCGGTCCGGAGTTGTTGCCGTGGGATGGCGCGACCGACTGGCTGCTCGACTACCAAGAATTTGGATTGGGGGACTCAGCGGCCTTGGTTGATGGATGCGTGGTCAACAACAGCTCAAACGGAGCAAAGTTCTAGTTAGCTAGCCCAAGATGCCAAGTCATCTGCTTGTGTTGCTGCCACTGCCAGTGTACGTAGATAAGCAAGTAATAAAAACATTCGTATCGAGGTTGTCAAAGGTGGATGACCAGATCATAGGTATCAGATCAAGTGTCCTTGGATGCACTCCTGGATCTCGACCCAAGCAACTGACGGCTGGGATGCATTTGAGAGGAGGGAGTGGGAGGAGCACACGGGCCCATGGACCTACAAAGGGACGGACTTTGGTGCTTGAAGATCTTGAAAGATGTGCTTCTTCACAAAGAGAGGCTGTAGAAGTTGTTGCTGTTGTATACATGCTTGCAATACCAAATCGATGCGTGCGTAGGTAGTTATACTTTATTTGGTGTATATATATTGCTAAAGCACCTTGTTAGGTATTTTGTTTGCAAATTGCATGAGTCGGTAATTAGTGAGCAATTAGAGATGTGTGCTCGAAGAAGAGCAGTTGAAATCGTCTGTTTATGTCATGTTGTGATGACGTTGATACATTTGGTACTCCCACCCATGCAAAAAAATATGTCATTATTCTAGTTTTATCTTAAGCCAAACTATCTTAAAAACAATTTGTACTATCAAAATTATTAGAACAATTTTTGTACTATCAAATAAGTATTATTAGATTCATCATAAATTATATTTTTATAAAACAAAAGTTGATTATATTCTCTATATTTAAAACTATTTGAGTTAGGACAATCTCTTGGAGTAGGTAGTGTGCATTTGGTTTATACATTGGTGTATGTATTGTTTAGTTTCACCTTTTAACTTACGCGTTAGTTTTTTTCCCTATGATAGACAAAATGTCCTTTACACAACATGTTTGACTTCATCGATGTCAAATCAATCTCTTGGAGATGTTTATAGGGATAAGTGTGTGGCTGTGAGTGCGTGTATACGATCATGGGTATCAATTTCAGGATATGTTAATTCAATCTCTTGGAGATGTTTGTGACGACTTCATAAAAAAAAAAAAGACTTGTAGATGTAATGCAATGCAAATTGCATGCACATATGGTGTTTACTTAAATTTTAGTGATCAAAGATCCCAAGGCAAGGCTCTAATATTAGTCGGTAGTTAATCTACTATATGTTTTCTTGTGTTGAAATGTTAACGGTTGGAGTAGGTGACTCACAAGTTCAACGCTGCAGTTGGGTTTGTGATGAGATAATTAATAAAGTTGCTTGTATACATTGCGCAAGTTGATGAAGACGTGTTATTTTACTAAATTTTTTTTGATATTTGAAGGACGGCAACAAAAAGGAAGGTGGGTAAACGTCCAAAAAAGGGAAGAAACTGAATTGAATTGGAAAAGAACAGAAAGCGAAAAAGATTTGCTCTGATGTGAAATGTAACAAGGCTCGGAGATGCGATAGAGTTTTTTTACAGCTGGGTATGTAAAAAAAGAACCGAAAAGATAGGAAAGGAGACCCATGAGTCATGCATGAAAATGAGACGGGTCATTTTGCAGTACTCGTGGTAGACTCCAGTGATGACCAAAACTCCAAGAAAACTGCTGAAGTGTGATCATGATTCATGACCATGCCAGAGTACTCGTCGATGAGCAGTGGCTGCATATATAAGCCAGATATTCGTACTAGTATATTACGGAAACAGTGATGAATAATTACACCAACTGATGCAGATTTTATTGTCAGGTTGGTTGTCCACTGTTTTTTTTTCGAAAGCGTGCATATTGCACGTGCTGCATTAAGGGAAAATAGAGTTTTGCAATACAACCACTAGTTCATTGGCGAGATGCCGTGAGATGTAGTGGCAACACACAAACACAAATCGCCGGCTTCAACGGCGCTACTGGGAAGTTGTACTAAAGGGGGAACTATTGTGCGACTGTTCTTGGCGCCGGCCTCAGATGCCCTCGGCCGGCTCCACCCACGAGCCGGGCTTCATTAGGGGGAACAGCTCCCGCACGGTGTCCTGATGCGGAGAGGTTGTCCACTGTTTCACTGTCAGCTATGATGCTAAGCAGCGTACCACCAAATGAGAACCCCAATGCAAGTTAAACACTCAGGTCAAATGATCCCATCCAATTGATGCCCTATATAGCCTTCTATTCAAGGAACATAAGATAAACGAGAAGCAAATATGTTTATATAATTTTATCCTTCAAATTAATGTTATCCACGCGTATGGCGTTGGCGCCAATACGTGCATATGCAGCAAATCGACGTGTTATCTGAAACTGAGTGAGCTGTCTAACTCAAGTTTTGGCAGGCCTTTGCACATGTAAGGAAAATGCGTGCATATATGCCGAGCGCTTAGTGGTCAGCTAGCTAGATATATAGATATATAGCTTTACTCTGGAGCGATCTTCGGCGCCGACAAGACCGCGCCGACCACCCCCAGGTGGGCCGGCCCAGACTCCCAGTAGGCCCGCACGGCCCACGGCCTGCTAGGAGCGGTGGACGACGGAGGCGAAGACGACGAGCGTGACGACGCGACTTCCCGACGACGAGCGTTTCCGCCGAAGTTAGGTTTAGGTTCCGGCGAGCTCCCCTCCCCCTCTTCTTCTTCTTCCGGCTGTAGAATCCGGCCAGCCGGTCTAGCCGCGGCCGCCGACATGGCGGTGGCGGGCGGTTCGGCCGGTGGTGAGCTCGGTGGCTGGACTCATTCGGCTGGGTACGGGTAGGCGGTGGGGGAGCGAGAGGTCATCCATGGCGGCGGGGTTGGAGCTCGGAGGCGGCGGCGACAATGGCGGCTAGGGTTAGGGTTTCCCGCGGGAGAGAGAAGAGAGGGGGGGGAGGAGGCGCCGCCGGCGCCCTAGGGCTCGTCGGACTCCGGCGAGCTAGGGCCATGGCGCCCTAGGGCGGAGGCGGCGGGGGGGGGGCGAGGAAGACAATGGATGCGCGAGGAATACGAACGCCGGGCGGGCCTTCGTGGGCCGTTAGGTGGGCTCCATGGTCGTCGCATAACACGCCCCTTTACTCTGATCTTGTTCTTCTTTGTCATGGTTGCTAGCTGCACGATGCATTATACGTGGATTTCCATTCATGGCAAGTAACAGACGTGTGCAAACGACGTAAATTTCGTTTCTGCTACTCATAGCCAGCTAATTTCTATGTCCAATGAAAAGGACTATAACATTTTCGATATTCGATATACAAGCAATTATATATTTAACTGTCCTAGCTAGGCACACATGCATTCTTTTCAGTAGACAGTGAAAGCAATAATTATTGTCCTGCTGATGACTGAAGATGGTTCTAGAGAAAAAGAAACATGAGAATTAGTCGGTGTCTTTGTTGAGTATTGTGACTTCAAGCAACAAATCTTCCCTTTGTCAAAAAAAAAAAAAAAAAAAAAAAAAAAAAAACAGCAAATCTTCCCTACCACGCGTTAATTAATTTGTGATAATATATGGATGAAGTGTCCCAGTTGACTGAAGGGTGTATGTGTGGTCATGTTACAATCACTTCACCATTTTTTTTTATTCTACACTGCGATAGTAACAACTACTAGAGTAAAAAACTTCACCATATAAATCCGTCTCTTTTTTATCCTCTGAATTTTAAGCATGCACTTGCTAATAAACGGTGGAATATGTAGGTGAAACCTCAAAAATGTATATACTGACCCGTTAGTATGAAATTAACAAAGTGGTTTAAATTTGTATTTTCCTTACATATTAGTACACAAAATATAAGAGGAATATAAGCAAGCATCTTGACCTATATACATACACACACACACACACACAATAATTGCACACGTCTCGTAGTCAATTTTCTAACCAAATGCCACCTTCATCTGCTGAACATTCAGCAGTCGTATAGTCTACTCGGTTTTGGTGCATTAATTTCCCTTCCGTGACAAAGATAACAAAGCTAGGCTGCATCATTCTTCGACCTCATCATCATCAGAACAGGACAAACAACAATCTCTAGTGTACCAACTTCGCAAGCGACACTCCTTAGCTTCTCTCGTATAATGAGTACAGCAATCAAACACAACATGACTATGTAATAGTAACAATATTCGACCTACCTACTTACCTGTATCTTTTGCAAATTAAGCTAACATAGCTATGCGTACTCATACCTTTCTCATGAAGTGGTTTAATCCCACGGCCGAGTTTAAGAAACAGTTCCAATATTGAAATCAGAATAAGTTGAAATCAGAATAAGTGGTTTACTCCGATTTGTTCTGTTGATCTATAAGCCGACTGATTCAATAGTAATATGTGAGAGAGAATAAGCTAAAATAAGTCATTCTATAGACACTTTTATGATAATTTTTATACTAACTAATTGAATACATATTTACGATATAGTTGTGTTACTGTAACAGATGGGATATTTTGCATAAAGTTTTAGTAAATCACAAAGTAATGTTTTACTATAATCTCGTAAATTAGCATAGTAATTATCGTAACTCAAAGTGACCACGGAATAAGTTTTATTCTATAGCTAGCTGCAAGATAGTAGTTTATATCTTTATTTTTACTATTCCAGATTTCTTTTTTAATTTCAAAGAGATCCTACTGGGTTACCGAAAAGCTCCAGAAGTTTCAGAAGCCGGCAGCGCAGCGCATCTGCCAGGGCCCCGGATCCTGTCGCCCGATCCGCGCCAACACAAACGTCGACACGCCTAGGCACTAGCGTAAGAACTCGCCAACAGATCCATCGAAAGGGAGGAGGAAAGGAAAGCAGAGAGAGCACGAGGCCGCACTTGGCTTGAAGCAGACAGCAAGGTTGCAGCAGCAGCAGCTGGTGGCCGAGTGATTATTGGACCAACGGGACACGAGCGAAAGCAACTGAATCATTAACAATTCCGAGCGAGGATCGGAGGCTTGTAGCTAGTAGTACGAATGCTGGCTGGCCAGGCCTTCAAGTAATGGCCGTGGACAAGTGCAGGTGTATCATTAGAGGGAAGACGAGGAGGTCAGTAGCTTGTGAGGATGAAATGGTCACCTGCAACTTGGCATCTTTTGGAGCAAGGACGGACGCCCATGGCAATGGGCTGGGCGCGTCGCCGTCAGATTTGGTGAAGTGAAACCAGGACAGGGCCCCCGGGGAAAGCTTGTTGAATAGATAAGGTGCGTTGGTTGGGTGATCCCAATCAGCGCTTTGTTTTATGGCCTCACTTCACTGATGGGGTCCAAAGATTTCTCATTACTGGTGGAAGCACTGCTGCTTTTGCACTAGGAGGGAGAAAAAACAGGCACTGAATATTTGGGCAGCAAATAAAGCAAAAAACAATGACAGCATGTGTGATGCATGGCTGTCAAGCTCATGAGGTGATTGATATTCACTCTGGGTGGTCGCTGTCCACGAGAGGTAATGCTCGAGTTCTTTTTGCTGGGGGAAGGTGGTGACAGTGCTGTTTCATGACACTGGGAAAGGAAGGATGGATGGATGGAAGCACCAGTGATTGGTAGATTGCGTGGAATGGTGCTGGAATTGCAGGACTGATGTAATGCAAACGCAGGATGATGAAACCCTGCTCCGGATACGAAACAAGAAACAAGGAATTGTTCAGTGAGGAGGGGATGTACAATACGCAAGCAGAAAGGGGAGCATTGGCGGACGTGGACACCAAACTCGGTTTCTCTATATGTATTATAATAATCCAGTGTCTTCTGATTAACACCACCTAATTTGGATATTTTGCATTATGAATAAGCATATGCTATGTCTTGATGCAGACACTGCTCAAGTCTTATGTGAAACCAGGCGTCGGGGTCTGCTTTGATCCTACGTTTCAACTCAGCGCTCAGATCACACTCTAGAGAGTTACAGCTTCCATCTTATTCCACGCTTGTAACAACAGAGTTACTAACAGACCCAGTTCAAATCATTCAATAAAAGTTCCAGCACCTCACCTTGCGGGAGAATAGTTCAGCGAGGCGACGACAATTGGCTTCTCTGATAAAATGGAACATAAACGAGATGATGAAGCACCAATTGTCATCCGATAATAATTAATTGTGCGACTTGGCATGAGATGATAATTAATTGTGTGACGCTATGATGTCTCAATAAAACAAGTGGAAGTGGAGTACAATGAATGCAAGTACACAAGTAACATGATTAAACATTAGTTGCACAATGGTATCAAAAGCACAACTATTGTTGTTTTAGGTTACATCATGTGTTGTAGGGTCCAAGGTTTATTTCCGGTCAGATTCATCCTTTAATCAAAAGCAACATTAAGGGCTTGTCTGGATTCGCAGGATATGACCCAATCATTTCATCCCAATAAACAGGGATCAGCTCTAGTCCCTGTCTATCTAAACAAGCCCTAAGAAGTAAGAACCATACATGTTATCTGCAACTGTAGAATGCATCTCAGGTCTGCAAAGTTACCCAGAAACATGCCCAGATGCTAGTTCTTTTTCCCTTTAACTTTTTTTATCTCATGTATGTTTCATCTAAACATCTGCTACCAGAAAATGGTATGAAGCTCAGAAGTCAAAAGTGGTATACATACAAAATTTTGTATAGGGCTCACAATGCTTGAGTTTTTCTGTAGGACGCTGAAAACATGTTACCATAGCGCTCATGCTCCTGAAGATCATGTTAAACAATCAACCAATGGATAGGGTGTCCATAATTCTACATATTCCCTATATATGGCTATATGGCCTTGGTCTTCTCTAGGGCTGGCTTAACTTCAATCTGTTCCACCCATTTACATAGTATGGCATTTACTTCATCTGGAACTTCATCATGTGGAGCATGTCCTGTTTATTATAACAATGTAGTACAATGAGTCACAAAAAAACTCTGTTTAACTAAAACAGTAAAGAGTTTAAGATTGATGGGGGTCCGGGGATAAGAGGAGGGGCACACCTGCATTCAACTCTCTGATTTGAACCTTGCTGCAATGCTCTCGGAGCATGGTAACAAACGCCTCAGATTTTGTTAGAGGATCTTTCATACCCTTTGTATCAAATAAAAGCAAATAAATAAAATTAACCTCCCACACATTAGCAACCACCTAATTTCACAAGAGTAGTAGATATGCCAGCGTATGATTTTGTATTGACAAGTCAGGCTTGTTGATGGTATTAGGTACATACCTGGATAACCAATATGCTTCCACCAAAAGAATCAAACAAGAAGTTAAGAGGAATTGAAAGATTGAAGTTGAATACACTCTCAAGGACTGTTACAGCACCAGGATCATAGGACTAAAGCTATTTGTCAAGGAAAACTTCTGCAGACTATGCTACAGCTAAATGTATGCCAAATATACTGCACAATATAAGGATACTGCTCTTACAATCTGGTCCAGAAGTGGCTTGTCCACCCGTTCAGTTCTCTAAACATGTAAAACTGTTACATATGGATGGAGGGAACTATTGAATTGAAAGAAAATATAGGAGTGACTTCATAATATACATACTGTAGGATAATATTCTTTAAGAATGCCTTCTGCTCTTGCCCTCAAGAAGAGCAAAAGAAGCTGTGCCTGCAACCTGGAAAGCCATGATGATGTTCGTCTTTCCTGCAGATGTTTGCACTTACTAGCATTAATTTAATTTGCAACAACAATATATTTTGGATACAAGAGTCCAATGTCAGAGATTTTTTGTTTTCTACTATTTCCAATGACCATTCCTGAGAAGTGTTCTTTTAATGCAAGCACCATATATTGTGTATCTTGACTATGAAAATGTAAGCCTCACCTAGATATCACACTTTAGTGTTACAAATGATCTTACAGTTCCAATATCAAGCACAATTTTCACAGTAAGGATTTCCAGAGCTATCTAAGGTTGATGCGCTCCATAAAAGCACATCAACAGGGGTAATTAATATTACTAACCAACAAATTCAATTTGTAGGGCACAATTTTTTTTCGATATAAGTTGTAGCCAACAGGAACATGGAAATTTATGGGACAGCCACACGCACAAATTTATTAGCTACACAAATTGATATGATGACAGTTACAACAGCTATGTAAGGTTGATGTGCATCAACACAGATACTAACTCCATCCCAAAAAAACTTGATGTTTTAGTTTGTCCTAAGTCAAACTATCTTAAGTTTGACAAAGTTTATATAAAACAGTATTTATATTTTATATTAACAAATAAGTATCATTAGCTTCATCATGGAACACATATTTTATAGTGTGCCTATTTGATGTCATAAATTCTAACAATTTTCTCTATAAATTTGGTCAAACTTAAGTGTCATCTGGGGCCGGCATTATAGCTGGCGACCATGGGGTCAAGGAGCAGCCACCAGCTGGTATAGCCGGCATGGCCGAAGGGTCCTGAAGATGGAAGGATTAGAGCCATTATGGCTTGTGGACGTGAGTCAAGAGGTGTGAAAGTGAGTCTGGAGTTTGGCAGCCGTGTAGGCCATCTCCTATATATATGTAAGCTCCCCGATGAATGAATCAAGAAAACGTTATCCCAAATCCTCATCTCCTCTAATTCCTAATCTCATCCCCTTGCTTCAGTGGCCAGGCAACAACCCTGGCACTGCCCTTACCCGGTTACGAGCTTCGCAGTCAAGGTCCTCCCAGCCTGGGAGTCAAGGTCCTTGACATTAAGATAGTATTCCATCCGTTCTAAATTATAGTTCGTTTTGGCTTTTTTAGATGCATTGTTTTTGCTATGCACCTAGTTATACACTATGTCTAGATACGTAGTAAAAGAAATGCATCTAGAAAAGCCAAAACGACTTATAATTTGAAATAGAGGAAGTATGACTTATGATAAAACTAAAACATCATGTTTTTTGAGATCAAGTTAGTAATTAATATTAATATTAAAAAACCAAAAAAGTTCAATTTGTAGGGCATATTATTGTCAATCTCATTTGTAGTCAACAAAGCCATGAAAATGCTAGTTTTATTATAAAACCACGGTATGCCTGAGCTTTCAATAAAAGATGTAAATAAGAAAGCATAATTATAAATACGATACAGAAGATCAGTTGTCTTACTTCACTCAGTGGGACAAAGGAGTAATTTGGAACAACTGAACCAGCTGAGTTTAAAAGAACAAGAGATTTTGCAAGAGAAGGCCACAAACCAGCAGCAATAGCACAGATATAACCTGAGAATGTTTGAGAAAGAGAATGACTTCATCAAGATTGTGTTCTGAATAGGGTTGCACATCAACTTAGCACAGATATAACTTCATTAATGTTGAGCTGTGAAAAAAAAATGTATGTCCCATCATCATCTGTAAATAAATTTTTTAATATAATTCATGTACCTCCAATAGAGTTGCCAAGAAGATGAACAGGCTCCCTCACAATATCAACAATAAAGTCTCTCAGTATTTCTGACCAGAAAAGTTCTGAATAGTTGACATTTGGTTTCTCTGATTTCCCAAAGCCAACAAGACTAATTGCCCAAACTCGGTGGCCCATATCAGCAATCTTGTCTATATTGTCACGAAAATGCTCCAGGGAAGCTCCAAAACCATGCACAAGAAGAACAGCTGGACCTTCGTTGCCAAGAAAGGTGTACTGCAGAGGGGGGTTGAAATTAGGAATTTACATAAATAAAGTTGTGTACATAGATAAATGATCGCACTGTGAGTACTTAAACTATTGTGTGGTTCCCAGATGGGTACTCGAACTGAAAAAACTACCAGCTAGGTAAACTATTGTGTTGTTCCTAGATGGGTACTCAACTGAAAAACCTACCAGATGGGTACTTAAACTATTATCTGGTTTCAAGATGGGTACTCCAACTAGGTTTCAGTTGCAGTACTCCAGCTAGTTTTTTCAGTTGGACTACCCATTTGGGAACCACACAGTAGTTTAAGTACCTAGCTAGTAGGTTTTTTAGTTGGAGTACCCATGTGGGAACCACACAATAGTTTAAGTGCCTAGCTGGTAGTTTTTTCAGTTCGAGTACCCATGTGGGAACTACCCAATAGTTTAAGTACCCACCACAACGAATATACAGTAAAGAATGGTTGAGATAATGAAGTAAGGAATTTGAACTAACCGGCATAAATAAAGTTGTGTTTTTAGTGATTTTAAATGCATAACCGCAGAAAGTAAGAAAAAAACCTGTACAAGATAACCCTTCCATCTCCAAATTCTTATAGGATATTTTCCCTCGACACATACTTGGGATTTTGATGCCAAGAGCCAATACCACTGTCATGTAATAAATAGATTGTTAAGAGGCAAAAGAAAGTGATGCTTGGTTTGCCTAACAAATGAGCCCAATAGAACAGGAAAAGGTGTGACATTAAAAACAAGATAGGAAAGATATATAAAATAAAAATACCTCCATCGAACATATAGCATCAACTGCTGCTGTTACTGTAGGTGTCGAGTACCCAAATGGTGATAGAAAACCTGCATTGCGATCTTTTTCATATTGAATAGTCTCCATGTAAGCTTTTCTCCTAGATATGACTCCAAGCTGAATTGCAGGACCAAATAAGATGTAGAATGAAGCACCATATCTGGTTTCAGCTAAGCGCACTTTATCATGCAGCCTGGATAAAGAGTTAAATTGGGTCAGATATGAAAACTCACTAAGAATTCATATAATGCATTAATACCAATGACTCGATTACATAAATAAATAAAATGAAAGACAAAGTCCCTGGTGAGAATTTAATTGAAGGACAAAGTTAGTTGCTGATACATACTCTTGCCAACTAGCATTTCCTGTGCCTTCCAGGTATTTTAGGTAAGCAGCCAAAGCATCCAAAGTAATATCTGTTCCACCCCTAACTTCCAGTGAGTTTTCTGATGCAAACATTGAGTTTTTAATACTCTTTTTTGATGTACCAGAATCCATGGTGATATCCTCTATGTTTTCTACATTGTTGGTGCTTAATGTAGAATTACTTGTGATCTTCCTTTGACTGATTGCCTTTTTAAGAATGGATATTGCGGACATGCTCTTGATAGGAGCCCAACTATCCTCTGGTGCTATGTCTTTCAGGAAACATTTTAGTTCTTCCAGAGTGGGTAGAGAACCTGAATAGGAAATTATTATAGTAGCTAAATGGGCACACAAAATGTCCAAAGAAATGGGTAAAATAGCAGAGTGAAATACATCAGCATCTTAAAACTTGTCCGGAGATGCCATGTAAGTCCTGGAACTATTGATTTGCAGTTTCACAGCCCTGAACTTGCTAACATCCAAGGTCCAAACCCTCATACCCAGTGTTAATCAGCTTACTTGACATCCCTTCAGACATGCTTCTGGGCTTATCAGATTTGCGGTTTCTGTGGGTGGAGCTTTTACAAAAGCTGGTTTCGGGAAGGGGTCTCTAGCCTAGTGGTTAGAGCACCTCAAGTAGCACCAGCAGACCTGGGTTCGACTCCCCGTGGGAGCGAATTTAAACAGGCTGCATTATTAAAAAATTAAAAATATAGGCTGGGGTTTCCCTTGCTGACTTCGGTCAACAAAAGCTGGTTTCTTAGAAAAGATCTTCCAGACCTGCTTCTGGGCTTATCATATTTTATAGTAGTAAAGTCAGATTTTGCAGGCTTGTGGCTTCTCCAGAAGCTCCTCAGAAGCAGGCTACTTGTTTCAGCTTCTGGCTGAGAAGCCAAAGCCACAGAAGCTCAAACAGACAGGGCTGTAGTAAGTTCATAGTCATGAAACTGGAAATTAATAGTTCGGGGAGCAAGATGACACCCATGAACAAGTTTAGTGACTACCGGTACATTTGTACATTTGACTCAATAGCATACAATCCAGAAAGAATAGAATTAAAGTGCACCTGTGTCTAACTCCAAATTTAGAGCAGGCAAAGTTGCCGCAGCAAGAGGTGCAGCCAATGGTAATTTTTTCTTTAAAAATTCGTCATGTGATGTCGATACTGCTGCCAAATTCTAGTATAATGAATACTTCAGCTATCAGCATGTCATATATATTTAAGTTATTATAGGATAAAAGGAGAGGTTGTAATTAAATTACCTTATAGTCATATAATGGGGCACTCCAAGACACTATCTTGGGAGAGCTTCCCCATGGGAACGACCGATTAGATAAAGATGATTCAACATTCGCTAGAACATCACGCACTCTATATTCAACTTCTTCTTCGGTAAAAATGAGACCTGCTTGTACCTGTTATGTTCCACCAGTGCATGCAACATTGCAACCAGAAGATACTTATGTTAGATAGCTAGATGCAAACCTACACGTAAACTCTTAAGCTCAATGCTCAATATAAACCTTGCATAGTGACCTCATTCACAAGCTTCAGCACGACATCTTCAGCGTTTCCCAGGCCTATGAGCAAATCAGAATCTTGAGATTTCAACGCCATCTTAAGATCTTTCAAAGCAAATAGCAGTAGCTCCAGCATTTTATCTGAATAGCCTGCAAGTGATGGGGGGGAATTATATAGATGCTTAGTTCAGTGATGCTACTAATTTTAACAGTGTGGAAGCAGGGCTGGTGACCAACAAGTTATTAACAAATCACAAACCCATCCTAATTCTGCCAAACAAACTATAGGGAAAAAAAAAAGCAAACGGAATGAGTTCAGGATGTCCTATAAAAGATGGACACCGTTGCTGTGCAGTCTGTAGTATGCTGCAACTTAGACAACTGCAACCATCCATCAGAACAAAATCTAACAGCACTGCAAAAAAATATAGCAAATCACTTTGCCCCCACCCTGTAACTGTAAGTCATTGTAACAATCCTACTGTAGCTGGAATCTAGAATAATAGGCTGATATTGCACGCAATCTTAACTTGTGATCTTAGCACTTCTGGTCCGGGATTTTGGTGACAATACTTCTCCCAAGAGACAGCAACTACAATGCAGTCCAAGAGAGAAATGATTTCAACATCTAATAGCTTTTGATGAAAAGCAGCACATGTATATTGCACTAAACTTCACGGTAGCAGCAAGTAGTGAGTCCGGACTATTACTTCGAGTTAGCAGTGGACACTGGACACTATGCATGCTCAGTGTTCAACTTCAACTTTGGCACTACGCTGAACGCACGAGAGACAGGTACAGAAGCAGCACGGACACAAAGCTCAGCTCATCACACGGCGCGCACTATTCACATATCGAACGCCCCAACAATCAACCGGATCGGACGTCTATCATCAACACAAGGTACATACCGGAGAGGATGCGTGGGTCAAAGACGTAGAGCGGCACGACGGGGCGCCGCGGCTCCGAGACGGCGGCGGCGAGGCCCGGGTGGTCGTCGATGCGGAGATCATGCTTAAACCACACCACCGCGGGCGCGGCCCCGTCCCTCATGGGGGTGGCGGCATTGGAGGCGACGATCCGGCCCTGGCATCGGTTCCACAGGACCCGACGGCGGTGGGGCGGGGCTGGGAGAAGCGGCCCGAGCCGGAGCGCGAACAGAGCCATGAGAGGGGCTGCTCCGCGGAGGCGTCAGCGGTAGCAGAAGCAGCCATAGACGGGAAGAGCGGGGATAAGAAGGGCGGGGCTAGGGCGCGCCCATGGCGAAATTGTGGCGGAGGGCGGCTGCTCGGAGTCGTGCGTGAAATTTTCTGTGGCGGAGGACGGCGGCTGCTTTGGCCAGTGCAGTAGTGGGGCTTCGCAGCCGCAAGCCCGCAACCGCAGGTCCGCAGCAGAGACCAGGGGGGAACGAACGCGCAACAGAACAGCGTAGGTCCGCACTGCACATCCGCAGCAGGGGAAACGCGCAACAGAACAACTCTCATATGTCAAACCACACATTCAGAATCGCCTGGCGTATCCGCGTCGCACGTAGACTGTTTTACTGGAACCGGAAAACTTCAGGAAACGGTTAAATTCCCCCGTTGCAAAGGATTTGAGCCAAAAATGAAATGCAAGAATCACCAAGCAGTCCAATGTGGAGAGAACCCATTCTTCACTACGGAGTAATATACAGCGAACTGACAGGCTGTATATTTCGGAGATTGAATAGATGCGTATTTACCACAGAAGATACCATCAACTGACATCAATTGAAGTTACAAATCTGCATTCTGCTCTCCTTGAACCACTGTAATTTACCTCATAACCATGCTATTATTTACCACAAACAATCATGTTTGATTCAGCAAATTGTCGTTATGGAAGCAACTTGCAATAGCTTGCTCCGGGGTCCGGGCACAGCAGGATCCCCGGTGCTTGCCAACATCTCTTCCCTGAAGCATGAACTATATATACAACTTATAAAGAACTCACGACTGATTACTCACGGTAATTTTGACATCAAAAATAAATATCATTCCTGTAACACCCACACCTCCCCATAAAAGTATTATTATCTCCGTCCCAAAAGTTAATGCGACCCTAATTCACCTATGTTGATAAATAGAGATTTCCAGCTGATAAGGTTTTGTGTCTAATGGAAACCATGTACAAGTTTCTTTCTCATAATAAGATAAAAGACTTCACTTCAGCAAATGAAACAGCAGCTGGGGTCCATCCCCTAAGTTCTCTTTCGCACTAAACTGGATGTATTGTCGTTGTGCTAGCTCCATGGATGCTGATCCTTCTGAGTTCCTAATGCCAAAACCACACTTGCCAGAAGCCAGTGAGGATTCATATCTGAAAAGTCAAGATGTTTCAAACTTAGATGCACCAAAGGCTTTATCTGGTTATAAGAAGATTAGGAACAGAATATATTAAGACAATATATGGATGCTGCTGCACTTAACGCAAAAGTGCATGAATACTGCAATAAAAAAAAGAAACGGAAAGTGATAGGTTTGGTCCAAAACTCTTATCTTCACAAATTAATTTTTTGAACAGATCCCACTAAATGTGCCAAATACCAAGCTATTAAAAGTGCCAAATAAAACAAGTTTGAGAAATTGACTTTGATGGAAGTATCTGAATGTATTAGAACCCAAGGACACTAGTGATAGGCTTTGTCTGTGCTACTATGATTCATATTATGGTTTATCAGGAGATGGCAAACCTTATTGAAGCTAACCAGCAAGACAAACCAGATAATTCTCCTAATACTCCACTTGAGGCACTTTAACAAAATAATTGATCATGCTCTCCAGTTTTTGCCATATCTCCTGCTATTTTCTTGCAGAACTGTCCCTTTATATCCAACAGAAATTTAAGCTTTCAAAATTTTGCATCTGTTAAGTGACATAACTTAAGGTACTGCTAGAGGTCATGTTTGAACCACACTGTCTTCCCACCATCTGCAACAATTCTGCCTCAATACAATCCTCATCATTACAAACACACCTGATCACTGAACTCCAGCTCTCAACATGTGGAACCACTCCAAGATCAAGCATCAAACTCATAATTTGTGCAGCCTTTTCTACCTTCCCAACTGTACAGCAACCCTTGATAACTGAATGAAATACTGAGAAATGTGGCACAAGCCCTTTACCAACCATGTCCACCAGGTAAGCCTCCGCCTTATCGTATAATCCACTTACGCACAGCCCATTCACCACTGTGGCATATGTCACTGCATTCGGTGTACATCCACTCTCCACCATATCACCAACAACCTTGCAGGCATCCAGTGGCCGCCCCTCGCGGCACATCCCAACAATGACCGTGTTGTAATGCACAATGTCAGGGGAGACTCCACGGCCTCGCATGAGACAGAGCAGGCGGTACGCCTCTCTGAGCTGCTTCTTGCGGCAGAGAGCGTTCAGCACGGTGGTGTACGCCAGCGGATCCGCAGGGATGCCCCTGTGCAGCATTTCGTCGAGCAGTTTAGCCGCGGTGCGGACCTGGGCCTTACGGCAGAGCGATTGAGTAAGGATGCGGTAGGTATCGGCATCGGGGGATACATGCAGTGAGCGGAGGCGGTGGAAAAGGGAGAGTGACACGGCGACGTGGCCGGATCGAGCCGCGGCGTCGATTAGCAGGTTGTGGGAGGCGAGGACGAGCGGAGCGGGGAGGGGTAGCCGCGAGGAGACGAGCCGAAGGAGGTGAAGCGCAGAAGGGAAATGGGATGGGGTGGAGGATAGGGCGCCGAGGAGGCGGAGGAGGAGCTGGGGGTGGAGCGGCAAAGGGTTGGGCCCCGAGACGAAGAGGGAGTTGAAGGTGGAGAGGAAGAGCTGAGGCGGCCGGCGGAGGCGGAGCACCGCGAGGAGGAGCGGGAGCAGGAGGCGCGGGGACGGCGGGGACGGGAGGCGGCGGAGGAGCGCGAGCGCGTGGGGTAGGTGGTCGCGGCGGCGGGCGAGGCGGAGCAGGAGGGAGTGGAGCGTGGCAGGGTGCGGCGTGGTAGTCGGGGAGGTGACGGTGACGAGCTCCAGCGCGAGGAGCGGGTCCTGCTGCGACGTCACCAGCTTGTGCAGCCGCGCCGGCGAGATCGGCGGCGACGATGGGAGCATCGGCGCGGCTGTAATGGCGGAGCGGCGTGTGGGTTTTTTCAGCCTACTACAGGCGCCGCGAGATGGAACGGAGAGGGAAGGAATGATGACTAGTGGCCTTTTGGGCTGGACTGGAAAGTGGGCCAAGATATGTGTTCTGCCCTTTGATTTCGGGCCGACGAGTAAACTGTTTCGCGATATTGGGCTACGTGTAGGCGGGCCGTGGTCGGTTCAAGCAAATTTCCTTCGTTTTCTTCAAAAAAAACAGAGCAAATTTCCTTTCGTCTTCTCAATTTCTCAGTGCTCTTATATTGAGGGCTTTCATCCTGTATGTGTGTAGAAAATGCTGTTGTAGCTCCAAAAGGTTGATGTTTGGTGCAAGATATGTTTCTTTGATTGATCTACTCTACTCAGTCAGTAGGCAAATCAGCAAGTACGTACTTGGATTGCAGCTAGTACATGGATCGTATTTCAGATAAGAATGCCATTGGCACGACGCACGATGGCGCATCTGGTGCGGTGGTGCCTGGTGGCCGGCAGCGCGAAGAGTACGTGAGAGTAGCTTAATTCTGGCGATCCAAGTAAGGCAGCCATGAACGGCGATGCTGCACGAACTGAGGGCCACCGAGTGATGCTGTAATCATGTTATATTGTTGGCTAGCCTGGCCACCACGATTGTTCCAAGAACAAGAAAGGATGCTTGGTTAGCAACGCTCAGTCCAGATGCCAGCAAGCGGTAGGCCACTACGTCTTTGGCCGGCCGGAAATGATATCTAGGAAACTATCCATCTAGCAAGATATTTCCTCGTGATCTCGCATATCTAGAGTACTCCTACTTGTCAACAGGCGCCACCTGAGGAGATATTTTCCTCATCATCCGGTGGCGTATCTCCGGAGATATGCGTGGTGGTGGAGCGATTGATCAAGCACTCGCCGGCCGGGCAAGCCGTAACCACCTGTAAAGCGTGTGTGTGGTTTACTGGAAGTGGAAAATAAACCCGGCCTCTCCTCCACGTTTCCAACTCATCAAGCACGCGCGATCGATTCGATGGTGGCCAGACGCCACAGACCGGGCCAGCCAGGGCAGCTAGCTGCCCGACGCAGCTCCACCTCTCGTTTCGCCCCCTCTTTTTCGCTGGTCTGCGCGCGGATCCGCTTTTGCCTCCGCCTCTCCAGCCTCCTCCTCCTCTACCACTCCTCTCTTGAGACGACGACAGAACGTTCGATGCTCGGACGGCACGACAAGTAAGTCGACGAGGCCCAGGGGCGTTCGTTCTCAACCACGGAAAGTGAAGGTATGGCCCGGCCTCGGCTTCTACCACGATGGCGACGTCCGAAGCGAGCTCTTCCACCAGTCGACCATCCATCGGTCCGTCCAGAAGTGTACTGTATGCCCCTGCCGTCAAAAGCGCCGATCGGGGAAATAAAAAAAAGATCTTGCGCCTGTTGCGGAAAAATATCTGCGCGAACTTTCATCAAGAAAAAAAAATATCTGCGCGCGCCCACGGATGCTGACGCCGCTGTGTGATCCTGAGCCTGTGAGCCAAGTGGCGGCAACGGGAGAAAACACAAGAATAAAAGCAACGGCCAACGGACAGCCCCGAGCCCTGGTGGTGGTACCGGTGGGCATGAGTCCCTGGAGGCCGGAGCGCCACCCACTAGCTTGCCGCGGGTTTGGTTCCATGATTCGTCACCTCAAAATCATCTACGGTCACCCTCGAGATATAGGTTGATGGCGCTCCTGGCCCTGCTGAAAATTCCCATTTGCGCGTGGATGGCCGGCCGGGGACTGCTGCAATGAGCCGCGCATATGCTTGGCCTGCGGTCCAGCGTCATCCACGGTGCTCCACGCGAACACCGCGGTCGAAAAACGCAGCTCAAATCAAAACGCAATCCAGAGCGCCGGCGGAACGCCCGGAGACGCCCTGGTGGGGGTGGAAATTACGGATGGTTGGCTTCGTTTTCGTCGGCGACACCGGTGGAAGCTGAAAAACTTTTGAACCCTTCCTCTCCTCTCCTCTCATCTGGCCTGGCCTGCAGTTTTTGTTACTCACGCAAACAGATGGTCACGGAAAATCGAGAAATTTTATTTTAGCAGAGCGACAGGTCCACGCCGAGCCACGTGAAGGTGCTCCACCGATCGATCGATCGCTCGGTGAGATCTCAAATCAGGTAGGCCGGCTTGAGAACAGGATTCTCACGCATGACATGACACATCCCATCGCGACCAATTGGTGCGTCTGAATCTGCCGCAAGCGGAATGCAGTTTGGGACCGCAACGACGAGGGAGATATTAGTGCGCCACGTCGGCGCCCGTGATACCTTGGAAACCCAGAAACGACCTCTAGAAGCAGACGACGATACCGAGTGGTTTTGGATCGTTGTCTCCTCCGACCAAGAACAGTCGCCGAGTGGCCGTGGATTATCCACCGCCTATGCGATTGTGCGCGCTGGAGGCGAAAATATCTTTGCTTTTTTTTGTAGACCAGGGTCACGAGAGAAAATATCTGCTTGGTGGCTCTCAAGAGAGCGAATATCTTCGCTGATTTCTTTGGTTTCTGTCAAGTGATTATGAATGAGTGGATTACAGCTAGTGCCATTCCTTTGGACGGAGCTCGTGGCGCGGACACGACTCGGCCAGTGGCTGGCTAGCTGGTGGGGATAGAATTTCGTTTGTGGATGCTAGTGCTCCTCCGGAAGCATTTTGTTCTATGATTGTGCCGTTTCCCTTTTCCCATTTTTTTTTATTCTACTACTATGTTGATGCGATGGACAGATCTCCACCATTCTTTTTTGCAGACCTTCGCCGGGGTTGCTACGGCTAGTTGTCGACATTTCAGCGACAACTGTTTCACTTAATTCGAGCTTTTCTTTACGTGATCATTTGCAAAATATGTAGTCTCTCTGATTCGTTATTCTAAATTTGTTCAAAGTTTTTAAAAATAATCTTCATTTTCTAAATTTTTATACAATATATAATTTTCAAGCAAGTTACACTACATACCTTTTATATATATATGGAAACCTCTTCAAGCAAGTTACAATGTCATACTTTATTTACAAGTTCCATAAAAAGTAAAACTATTTGTGGCATGATTTTTAAGAAGAGATAATAGTGGTTAATACATAGATGATACAAATTTTGACATAAGACTATGTTTTAGAAATTGCACATCAACTTTGGACCCACGGTCATGGACACATCAAATGCAACAAAAAATTATTAGCTAGTAGTACTAACTAACTCCTAAAAAGGATACGAATTATCTGAGTTAAACTATTTTATGTTTGATGAAGTTTTTCAATTAATTTCAATATTTATGACTCTAAATATATATACTATGAAAACTATATCTCTTGAAGAACTAACAATACCTATCTAGTAAGATAAATATTGCATTCTTTCTTGGAAAGGATTTTGGTAGTTCTTAGTAAACCAGCAATGACATCTTTAAATTAAGAACATTACATGGAACAATCTATTGGGAATAGGCTTATCATAGAATCATGATAAACATTGTGATTTACACCTTTGGATAAACTTACATCAAATGCAACAAAAAAATTATTAGCTAGTAGTACTAACTAACTCCTAAAAAGGATAATTATCTCTATTAAACTATTTTATGTTTGATGTGGTTTTTCAATTAATCTCAATATTTATCTCTAAATATATTACCATGAAAAATATCTTTAACAATACCTATCTAGTAAGATAAATATTGCATTCTTTCTTGGAAAAGAGGTGTAGTTCTTATAAATATAAAACTAATAAATTACATGGAACAATCTATTGGGAATAGGAGTCGAATCATGATAAACATTGTGATTTACACCTTTTAATAAACTTGTAATGTGACGAGGCTTTTTTTATGTACAGTGGCAGAGTAAAGCTTGATTCTACAGCATCATATTCTAGAAACAATTTTCTCCAAATTAAAATAACAAGAAGCTAAGAGAACTGGTAGAACTAGAGCAAATATTTTCTCCTAATGAAGTCATAATAAAGAGGCTCTGATAGACTTATTTATTATAGTCTTATGCATTCTCACAAAGCTAAAACAAAGCCCCCCTCAGAGAGCGTACGGTGCGCGGTCTTGTGCACAAATAACACTACACTTGAACTCCTTCGCTAAAAGAACAATATTATGCTTATAAAGAACATTAGTCTCTGGATAGTGGATGCACACACCACTAGTATCTATCTATAATGTGTGTGACTATGCTCTATATGCCCTTCAGGTCGCCAGTCTTAAGTGCTCAAAGGAGACTATGAGTGAAAAGAAAGACACAGGCCTTGAGTAAAACTTCAGCGATATCCAACTTTTTTTTTTTTTGAGCATTAGCAATATCCAACGTTGTAAAAAACGACACATGCAAACAACATATTCCCTCCGTCTCAAAACTATTGCACATCTCACTTTTACGAGAAATCAAACTATTTTAATTCGACAAAGTATCCAAAAAAATAATATTAATGTTTATTTCTCTTAATAAATTTTTTGAGAGTATGTTCCGGTGTGAACCTAATATGCCTACTATTTGAAACATTATTTATTTATATGCCAACGTTAGAGGAGGTTTAACGTTACAAACGACACAATTATTTGAGACAACATAAAATCCATCCATGAAGAGAGAGAAAGAAAAGGCAAACGGATAGCAAGCGGCCAAGCGCATCATCTACTGGAACCATTTTATTTTATTTTTATTTTACGACGTGCTTGGCAGGCAAAGCAACACCAACCACGAGTTGTACCAGCACAGGCGCAAGATATTATCGCGGCGGAGACGAAACGCCAACCACCAGTGTACCTGACACCGCCGCGCCGAATAAACATTCCCGCCACAACCCCTTCCCTTGAGGGGGTTCGCTGCTCGCACCACAACCGCACGATCCAGCGAAGCGAGGGGCCACCCCATCCTCGACCACACGATTCCCCTGCTCGTGCTTCGCGATCCACCACGTGTCGCTTTCCCGGCCGTAGATCTGGTCCTTTAGCTCCGGGCCTACCACGTGTCCTACCGCTCCAGAAAATATCGGCCTCTCGCCTCTTCGTGAAATATCCCAACCACTGACCGGACCAGGCTCCCGCCACGTCATCGTGGGACCCGGAGCATCATGGGCCCGCGGGCCAAACCGCTCGTCCCGCCTGACGTGGCGGGCGCGTCCACCGATCAAGTGGCCGCAGATATTTCATGGCCCCGCGGGAGGGAGCTCGAGCTCTCACATGCCCACCTGCCACCGCCTCCAACGCCCACTGGTCATCCGGGGCCACCGGGTACATGGCCCCACCTGTCTGTGGCAGAGGTTGGGTGTATGTATATAGGCACGCGGCGCTTCGGCTTTGTCGTTCTCTCACAAACTGGCATTTGATTTCGCCGCAGCCCAGCCCGCTAGCAATTCCGGTTTCTTCCGGCTGCTTCCAACTTCCAAGTGGCGAGTTCGAGAAGAGAAGTGTTGTCGGAATCCACTCCGGCGTGGAGTGCGGCGGAGGTCGAAGTCGAAATGGGGGGAGGAGGAGTGGATGAGGCGGTGAAGGTGGTGGTGGATTTGGAGGACGGTGAGGAGGAGGAGGAGGCGACGGCGGAGGGGTCGAGCAGGGAGACGCGGATGCTGCCAAGGATGCCGGTGCGCGTGCTGCTCGCCGAGGGCGACGACTCCACGCGCCACGTCATCTCCGCGCTGCTCCGCAAGTGCGGCTACCGAGGTGCGCACCGCCTTTCGCCAGCTGAGTCGAATCGTTTGATTGCCTGCCTGTGCAATTGGTGTCTATTTTAGGCTGCGTAGGAGTTAATTAGGGGTTAAGAGCGGTTAAAACGCAATCGAAGACAAAGAGTATGACGCTGAGCGGAGTCGTATGTGGAATGGAGGTTGCCGGTGTTGGTTTCAATTGGAAACAATCGAGCGCAGTTTTTGCCTTCGGTGGAAAACTTGCCAGTTTTGGGAAGTGCTCGTGTTTCTGGGTAGGAGTAGTAAATTTTGGAGACCTCACTTCTGCTATATTGCGGTGCCTGGTGTGATACATCTGCTTTCCTCGAGACAATTTTTTTTTTTTTTTTTGTCAGTGTGGGTAATTCTGTACTTGTGGTTTTTAGTTGACAGTGATTTTGATATTTGACGGTCACCTCCTTTCCTGAATCTTCTAGTGTGAACTGCTGGCTTTGCTGTAGCCTGCAGTAGATTAATGTTAAAAAAAAACAATGCTCTATGCGACCATACTGATATGATTTGGTGTATGGTGGTGCTGCCTGCTCTTTAAGGCCACTGAAGTAGATCAACTAGGATTCCCATAATAATATATAAAAAAATTCAACTAAGACAATAATTATCGCTACCTTCATGATTGGGGACAATTCTTTAGCATAATGAGATTTTGTGGTTAGGGTAGATGATATTTTCATAATAATTAACTTAGCTTTTTTAGTTAATTTATCTTATTTTTACACTATTGGGTTTGTTCGAGTAAAGCCATTTTGAAAAATTAGAAATGGTATTTTTCATTAGCCTCATGTATTGCATTTTATTCATGCAGTTGCCGCAGCCTCTGATGGTGTGAAGGCGTGGGACATATTAAAGGAAAAATCTTTCAACGTTGACCTTGTTTTAACTGAAGTTGATCTGCCTTTGATGTCTGGGTTCCTCTTGTTATCCACAATCATGGAGCATGATGCGTCCAAGAACATCCCTGTTATAAGTATGTCAATCTTCTCGTGCTCTCTCTCTCTTTTTAATCTTAAATGCCACTACTAAGTCTAATGCTGTTTTTTTTGTCATCCAGTGATGTCTTCCCACGACTCAGTAAGCATGGTTTTCAAATGCATGCTAAAGGGTGCAGCAGATTTTCTTGTTAAGCCAATAAGAAAGAATGAATTAAGGAACTTGTGGCAGCACGTTTGGAGAAAACAACTGGTAAGATGACATATTTGTATCTTTTTGGCACGATTGCATTTCTTCTTCATGCTTTGTCCATGTATGTATACTTAGATTTGGTATCTGTGATGAGACTTAATTTTCTCTAAATTTACCTTACCTTACCTTACTTTACCTTCAGGCAAACGGTGGGCCTGATGTGCAGCACATACAACAAGAAGAGAATCTTGCAGAAAGAATCGAACAGAAGATTGGTGTGAGAAAAGCTGATAATTTGAACCGAGATGGGACCTGTAAAAATAGAGAATGCAGTGAACAAGAAAGTGATGCTCAAGTAAGTTTTAAAATCAGTGAGCATAATGTTGTCTTGATGCTGCTTTGTCCTACTAATGGTAGCCTATATTTTACAATTGCCTTGTAAAATGCTATTGTGAGTTACTTAGTTACATATGGCATTTGCGCTGTTCATTTTACTTTGCCCAGTAAGGATCGGACAATAACATTTCCCATCACCTGATATTTTGTCCAAAGGCAGTTTCATTACCCACATAGCATAGCCTATGGTAGGTCATGTCAGAGACATCATGTAACCATTTGGATCTGTGTTAATGTTAGGCAACTAATTTATAAATTTTCCGAGTCAGGTGGGTAATGGAACTGTTTGTTGAATGAGAGTAATGTTTATTATTGGCGAAGTATCACAGTTCGGTCCTTTTGGGCATGGTAAAATGAAGTGCATCTGCCAAAATTTAAGGTAAGTGTCTTTTGGCTGCTTGCAGGATCAGAATGCGGGTACACAATCATGGTTGTCATAGAAAGTTTTTTTGAAGTATTAGACTGTTAATGTAACATTATATCAGTTATGCGATTTTTTTGTGCTGTCATACCGCATACAAGTAGTCTTTTAATTCCTGGTAGGTGGTAGCTAGGACTGACAGACTGTCCTGCTGTTTACCAAATTTGGATATCTTTCTTCACTTAGATCTTCATGGACTGAGTTAGATACCCCTCATGCAGAGTTCTTGTACAAGGTCAGAGCTGGAGGCTGAAAGTAAGCAAACTAACAACATTTTGGAGTATAAACAATCAACTGAAAGGAATTTCTCTATTCCTAGACACAAGAATGTTGAGCTAAATGGACAGACCCAAATACAAAGTAATTTTCCTCTTTATTTTCAACTTGTGATGTACAATTTGACTGAAGGAAATTACTAACACAGCCTGCTTGTGATGTGGCAGCAGCTAAGGGTAATAACTTGATTCCAACAAGAGAAGACGATTTATCGCCAAAGAAAAGGACAAGTTTGAATGATGATAATTCTGAGAGAGCTTCCAGAGATATGGAGCTAGTCCACATTATGGAGAATCAGCAGAAGCATAACACACAGATGGAGGTGGATGCTATGAGAACAACATCTAGGGGAAATGATGAGAAGGGCTCCATCCCAGCACACCAGTTGGAACTTTCTCTTAGAAGAACTGACTACGGAATATTGGAGAACCACGAAAAAAGTGATAGAAGAACACTGAACCATTCAACTTCGTCTGCATTTTCCTTGTAAGTACTCCTTTCTTTGGCTTTTCATGATAACGATACTTTCGCCATCCTAAAAACTTTTGTAAAGTAGATAAATCTAGTTACATATCTGGTTATTTTTTTATGTCAGAATTTTTTTTTCGTTCCTAGTGTAGGTACAGGCTAACAGAAGAAAATTTTCCAATAACTTTTGACATTTATCTTTTCTTTTCCAAGCACAGTTAAGGGACTTCTTTAAATAGGAACTTACCTTGAGATGATCTTAAAGCATAAATATCCAACTATTGTAGCCACAACATAAACTTTGACATGGAACTTCAAGTGCCCATGCTGTATCTTACTGCACAATTTGCTTGCTTTCAAAGTTCCATAAGTGCCCATTACTGTATCTTACTGTTGGAAGTATAATGTCAACAGGTATAATTGCAGGGCTGTGTCCGCCTTAGGAAATTCTGGTGATGGTCAAATGTGCAGCACCTCAGAAACACTAGTGGATGTTGGAAATAAAAATGGAGATTCGGCAGCTCCCTCTCAAGACATGACTGAAACAAGTCGTCCTCCTATTAGAGTTGTACCATTTCCTGTCCCTGTTCAAGGTCTCACATTTGATGGGCAGCCATTCTGGAATGGTACACCGATGGCATCCATATTCTACCCACAGTCAGCTCCTCCCATTTGGAATAGCAAAACATCAATGTGGCAAGAATCGACCCCAGAAGCAACTTCACTGCCGCAAAAATCGCAACAGAATGAGCCCAATGAAATGGGTGCTAAACCAGTTGAAAATGCAGAGGAACAAATTGTCTTAGGTCCTCTGAATGCCAATGGGAAGCAGCTGCGTGTTGAAATTCCAAAAGATGATCCACGGCATGTTTCTCCTATGACTGGTGAAAGTGGAATTAGTACCATGCTAGACAGCACCAGAAATACTCTGAGCAGCAGTGGCTGTGATAGCACTTCCAACCAGATCAATGCCCCTACTGAATCATCCAATGTATATAATGGTGTTCCTGAAACCCCAAGTGGCGAATGTTCACGACACCTGAGCCAGCGAGAGGCTGCACTGAACAAGTTCGGCTAAAGAGGAAGGATAGGTGCTTTGAGAAGAAGGTAAGCAACTAATTGCACGTATTCATTTCAATCCAATTCCTTGATGTCACCTACTAGGACCTGTGATTTATGCCTTTACGTTCATTTGCAGGTTCGATACCAGAGCCGGAAATTACTAGCAGAGCAGCGTCCACGGGTCAAGGGCCAGTTTGTTCGTCAAGATCATAGCATCCAAGGAAGCTAGGGTCCAGTCACTGAGCTGGAACTATTTTCCATTATCTAAACAAGGTCACTGCAAGTGACTCCACTGCGGGTATCCTGATGTCTGGTTTTGTTGAAGAGTTGGAAGCAATCACACTGAGTTATAGTTTGCTCTGTGTATTTCCTAAAGCTTGTAATATATGTATAGGATAACACTGTTCTTACCTAGGTTAGGCACAGGACCTGGCACGTTTTATTTTTATTAGTGGGTTTGTCACTAGGCGTTTGAAATACAGGCATACTACTTTGTTTCAGCTCAAGATGAGATGTGACCTCCCGTAGCACGTGTGTTTTAAGCCTTGTATTATATTACGTAACTAGCCAAGTTGTTTGATGTTTTGGATGGATGATTTAAAGGATGTCCACCAAAACATGCTCATTTCTGTGCAGCTTGTTGCAATGAACATTGTTGGCCTTGTTTCTGTTAATGCTCTCCTTTTCCTTCGAGGACTACTGTGAAATTTTCCATAGACATAAAGTGCTACTCTGTATTTGAATGATGGGTTTTGTGAGCAGATTATGTTTCAAGAGCTGCTTGGTTAAATCTGCAAAGATATATTCGGTTTCAGTGAACCTGGCTGTTTGACTCATGGCTATTTTATTGTGGGAAAAAAAACATTGTACCTACCATGGCTGTCCTTCTCAATTACTCAGCCAGCTGATGCTAACACTATACCATGGCTGAGGTCTGCTTGTTTACAGTGGCCTCGCCCGGTATCCTTTACGCCATTGCCCTGCCCTGCCCTAACCTGATTACTGGAGCGTGGAGCCACAGCGCGAGAGGCAGCCCGCGAGCCACGCCACCATCACGTGGCCACGAACCGCTCGGGGCCGGGCTGCCACATGCAACCACCACCCCGCGAATCTTCTCAAGTCCTTGTCCGCCCGCGGTACATCTCAGCATCCGCGCAGCGTCCACGAGGACCGCGACTTCATAATTCATTTATTCGGAAAGCGCAGCCATCGCCCATAACGTTTTGCCTCCGTCGCAGCCTGGTCGCGGGTTCGGCTGCTACTGAAGATTGAACGCATACCGGCATACGCATGCATGGTCGCAGCATGCATGGGTTGCCCTTCCGGTTCCGGAGTTCCGGCTTCCGGACGGAGCAGACCGGCGGCAGGTTAATCAAACGAAGGGGCAAAAAAGCGTTCAGCTTCATGCACCATCTACGCTGCTTTGCTAACCTTGGGCCGCCACCGCCGCCGCAGGATCACGCCAAAGACTAGCCATTTGTCCTCCCAGGCGCTTTGTTTTAGTGGCTAGAAATTATACTTAGGGGGGCGGCCAAAACCAGCATGTAAAAACTAAGTGTAACTTAACTCGTTGGTTTCCTTGTGGTGATTGCCCGGGTTAATTCATTGACATTGACGTCTAGGGTGACTTTGTAACTATTGAGTACCAACTCCGTCTTTTTAGCTACGATGATTTATATCCACTAGTTGTATTTTATTATATAGAAGATATTAATAAGTATATTATAAGACAAGAATTTTGTATAATCTCACTCATAATATAAATAAAAAGTACCAGAAAGTCTCTCCGACAAACTTGCTTACATACCCTCAAGAACAAACGAGAATAAGAATAAAGTATTTTTGGTGCATTGCAAACCACTACAATTTTTCTCAATATATTAGCAGTTATTTATATATATTTTGACACTATAAAAGGAAAGCTAAAAGTAGGAAAAGAAACAAGTAAGCTAATCTTGCCATCAGGAACAAACAAGCTAATCTTGACTCGCTCAGGAGAAAATTTCTAAGCCAAAAAAAATTAGAAAGGAACTTAGGATAATGTCTTGCTTATAGATTATACTGTAATTTTCTTTCTTGCTGCGCAATGTTGGGGAGCCCCCCTCAGCTCCGCCACTGCTTATCCTTCCATATGTAATTTATATACCGGGGTCAGACTCGAGCATTCCACCCGAGTGTTGAGTAGTGTGAATAGAGTTAGTCTGGAGAGATGGGGAACATTTTCCAGAGTCTCTCACCAAGCGAACTTAAAAAGAAGTGTGAGGAAATCTTTGGTCCTATCGGTGGTTTCCTGTTTTTCGTGATTGCCGGACTAATCATGTGGTACCTGCTGTTTGTCCTCTAGCTATGTGGCGCAAGTAAGTCTGGCAACATGTCCAAACCCAGTGTAAATACCGTCCTTGGATCCTTTTTTCCGAAGTGGGCTGGAATTCAAGATGGCCAGCGAATCTACTGCAGAATTCATTTTTCTGGTTTGGGCCAAAATCATTGGGGGGTAATAAAACCGTTTGTGGAGGGCTCAGAAAAGAAAACGATGCCTCGTCCACTATGACTCGTCCGAATCAAAGTTTGCCGTAAACGCAAGGAGCGCCTTGTCCACCGCAGGAAGCATTGACGATGGCTGACGGCTGACGGCTGACGGCAGACGGCAGACGGCTGACGGTTTGGATCGATCAATCGCCGGGATACACAAGATCTTCTTCGGTTGGTCTTTAATTTGGGTGCAGAAATGGACTCGACCCTGATCAGCCCGGCCTAAGGAGGGGTAGGGCGCGACACAGATGGGGCCAGACGCCGTGCGCCGAAAGAGGGGGCGGCAGCCGCCGCCGCTGCCGGCTACGTCATCGTCATCCTCTCATCTAATAAAATTAGGAAAATTAAATAAGTTCACGTCAAGTTAGGAAATAAAGTTAGATTTGATCTGGAAAAGGGATATTCTAATTTATAAGGACATCTTTTATTAGGAAACAAAATAGGACCTTGCTTTTAAAAAAGGATTTCAATTCGATAAGCTTTAGAAAAAAAATAGTAGGCGACCATAGTAGGGCAATGTAATCTCATTCGATAAGCAATAAAAAAAATATTCCCAACCACCTCCGCCTCCCCTCCCTCACGCGCGCCTCCGCCTGCCGCCGCCCCTTTCTAAGGTGGCTGTGACACTGCCCGAGTATTGTAGACAGCAGCGACCATGGAAGTGACTTGCTTGTACCGTTTTACGCACCACTCCTACTTTGGCGGTGTTAATATTTTACACCCAAAACTATCACATCGAATATGTTGGTGCATGCATGGAGCACTAAATCTAAAAAAAAAATCAGACAAATCTAATGAGCTTAATTAGGCTGTGATTAGACACATGCTCTAATGACAGATTAATTAGGCCACAAATTCGTGTAAACGAAATCTATAATTTGTTCTATTATTGGATCACGTATGGTACCTCAAATATGTACCGCAATATCCAATGTGATATTTTACACCCCAATTTACAGGATAAGCACACCCTTAGGCTAATCTCAATGCAAGTTTCATGGGAGTGTCATGCACATTTAATAGAGGATGTAACTTGCTTTAGTATCAATGGAATTTTTTCTTATCGCAAAAAAAAAGCCTTCCACATCATCAAAATTGATGACTTGGCAGGGGATTTAAATGAGGGAGTCTAACCAGATGAGAGAAGAATTTTATCCCATGAAACTCATTTGGTTCGGTTACCTAGTCTATAGTCTTGGTAACTATGTCATGAAACTGTGCATTGAGACTGACTTAGTGTGTTGGAATCCTCCATGCACAATTTATTTTTGTCACTTTTTTGCTGCTTGATTATTTTGTTGCTCAGGCAATAGTAAGTAGGTTTTTGCGGTCCACGTGCTATTTTAATCGTGCTAGCTGGCTGTATAAAATTGTCGCTTGAAATCGTCTATAAAATCTGGCACCTAAAATATTCGGGCTGACAGCTTGATGATGGAGTTGCACGAGTCTGAAACTGTCCTACAATTATGAGATACATAAGCTAAGATTCATATACTACACTCTTCTAAGACCTTGTTTAGATGTTAGAAAAACTTGCAAAAGTGTTGGAACTCCTGTAGCGCATTATCACTACTACAGGATTGATTTTGCGTGGTGTTTGAATTTTATTTTCCATGGCGGGCATTTGAAAAACCGTCACGCAAAATGTCCCGATTAACCGTGGCGGTTATTTTTGATTAACCGTGACGGTTAAAATAACCGCCATGGAAAATATATTAACCGTGGCGGTTTTTATTAAAAACCCGCCACGATTAATCTCGCCCAGCCCATTATTTTTTGGAAGCCCAATGCCAGACTCCAAGCCCAATAATACCCCCAGCATATAAATACAGTGACAAACCCTAATCTATTCGGGCCGGCTCACTTCTCTCTCAGTCTCCAGACAGTTCTCTCCTCTCCCTCACTTCTCTCTCTCCGGTCTCCACCGTCGAGATGAAGGCCGACTCCCCGCGCCCGGCGGCGTGGTCGAGCCCACACCCCCGGCGTCGGATCCCGCCCAGCGCTGGCGGCGGCGGATCCCCGACGCGCGCCCGGCGGCCCGGCGGATCTCGCCGACGGCGCGCAGCGGGGCGGATCTCGCAGACGCTTGCGGGCGGCGGCGGCTCCGGCCAGTCACCCCGGGCATAAAACCCGCTACCCATTACCCAAACCCAAAAACCTAGACCGAACCCGAAAAACCCAAACTGCAGTTTTGTGGGTAATTCGGTAGCGAATCATAAAACCCGAAGTTTTTGTGGGTAATTCGGATTGAGAGTTCGGTGCACCCGTATGTGACACAAGTATAATTTGGGGAAAGTGAACCCTTTGCCATCACTTTATCATTGTTTTGTTTGAACTTTTTTTCTTGTCTCATTGTCCGATGTGTTTGACAATAGCGTCTTGCACTTGGCGGTTGGCAACTTGGTATTGCCATGGGTGAAGTGAAGGTCTGTCCGTGTGTCTGTCTCGACCGTCAATTTTATTTGTGAATGTGTCGTTTGAACTTGCAACTAAATTATGATGATTAAGTATCACGGGCAATGATCGAATGCCTCAAATTTAATTATTTATTTTTCGTTATAATTCTATGCCAAATTATATGATGTTTGAGGGTTTCTTTGTGATTCTATATATTTCGGGTAGAATGGGTTTACCCGAACCCGAACCGAATTTGTGGGTAATGATTTTTTGGGGCTGATTTTTGGTAGCGATTCCATTACCCAAACTTTTTAAAACCCGAATTACCCGACCCGTTCGGATCGGGTAACTGGGGTGACCGGCGAGGCACGTCGGGGCGGGGCGGCTCAGGGCGGCGGCGCCGGGCGGCGGCGGCTCCGAAGAGGCGCTCCCGACGGCGGGCGGCTCAAGCACGCCCTCGGCGGGCGGCGGGCTCAAGCGGCGCGAGGGGCCGGCGCTTCGACGGCGGGCGGATCGAGCCCGGCGCCTCATTTCCGTCCCCCGCTGGGCGGATCCGGGGTCCCGGCGGCGGATCCGGCCGGCGGCGACAGCGGATCCGTCCCGTGAGGCGGATCCGGCTCGGCGGCGCATCCTGGCGGATCCCTAGCGAGGCGGCGGCGCCGGTGACGGGCCCAAATGGGCCTGGATCGGATTTTTTTTTTTTTTTTCTTTTTTTATTTTCATTTACGGTGGCGGACATTAGGGGTGCGGGAAAACCGCCACGGAAAAGATTTTATTTACCGTGACCTTCTCTCGTGGCGGATCGAAAAACCGCCACGCAAAATGGTTTTTGTCCGCCACGGAAAATCCTTTATCCAGTAGTGTATAGCACGTTTCTTTTGTTTGTGGTAATATAATCCTACCATGGGGTAAATAGACTCAAAAGAATCGTCTCGTAATGTACATCTAAACTGTGTAATTAGTTATTTTTTTACTCCAAACATATGTCTTTTGGTGTATTTAATCTGATTCGGCATTATGTAACCCAACAACTTACCAGATCAATGGCGAAAGCATATGCAGACAGAAGTTCTCTCCGGTCCCCATACAGACAGCTAGCACTTGCCACCCAGAACTGCTGTTGCAGGTGTTCTCCACAAACGACAAGGGAACAGACAGCCTAATCGGCTAATCCTATCTCTCCCGGGGTCTATCCATTCCTATTCCAACCATCAATCGAGCAAGATCGTATCGTGATCGAGCATGCAAAGGTGGTGGTGGAACTGGTGGTAGTAGCTACTAGCATGATACAAAATGGCGTGGCTTTTTGCGTGCCTCACAGTCACAGACCCAGCGTTAGATCCAGGCAGCTGCCGCCGGCCGTGCTGATCGAGGACCCTACGTCGTCACCGCTGCTGCCGTCCGTATCCGAGGCAGCAGCCGTGCTGCTGCCACTGTGGCCGTGGGGGCCGACGTCGTACAGGACTCCCCTGAACACGTGCCCGGCGATGGTGACGGTGGTGTAGTACGCGACCTCCGGCTCGGGCCCTCCCAGCCGCACGCGGCGGAACTCGGCGTCCAATCTCACTTCCCTCGCGAACATCTCCAGCGCCGCCGCCGCCGTCGCGATCGGCTGATCCACTGCACAGTGCACACACGCACGCACGCAAGCACGCAGCCGATCGAGCAAGAAGAGGCACGGTGCAGGAGCGTGACAAGAGTTAGCTATCAGCGCGAGAGCTGAAGAACGAACCAATACTGGGGCGAGGTGGAATACATGAACCGTACCGGACGATGTGGTGGTGGGAGCGGCGGCGGCAGAGGGAAGCGCGGTCCGGCGTGGGCGCTTGGCGACGGGCTCGACGTCGGCATCGACGGCCGCGGTTGAGGCTGAGGCCGCGAGCAGCGTCGTCGTCTGCTGGCGCTCGCTGCTGCACTGCTGGGACGCGGGGACGTGAGAGGTCGTCGTTTTCACGTGGCCGGCGGGGCAGACGAAGCCGCGGTCGCTGCAGCAGTGCGCGCAGTACGCGTTTGCCCGCCGGTGCCGGCAATCCTGGCTAATGACGACGCCGGCGTTTTCCCCACCAGCCCGTGTGCCGCGCGACGGCGACGGCGCGGCTCCGGCTCCAGCAACAAGCTCCTGCTGCTGCTGCTGCCGTATCTCGAAGCTCCCTCGACGGGGGTAGCCGAGACCGAGAGGAAGGATGCGGCGTCGAATGGGTGCATTGTGGCCTGTCGGCAGCGGGAGCGGGAGGGAGGGACGGCTTTGCACTGGAAGTGGAATGGGGTTTATGGGAGGGACGAGACGAGAGGGAGTGGGCTTTGAGGAGCTCGTGCGGCCGTGTCTAGATAGGGTCAAGCAAGACTCGAGCGTGGTCCATGGCTCCGGGCTATAGTAGGACTGGGCACTCACAGCATAGCCGCACATAGGGATAGGGTGAATTGTGACCCCGGGCCTTGTTAGATTGCTAAAATTTTTAACATTTTGTGCTGTAGCACACTGTAGCCTATGGATGGATGCGTCGTGGGCTCTACTACTACTCACTTTTTTTTCTAGACAAAAGGAATATAAAAATATTTCGGTTGTACCTGCTCTGAATCCTACCTTGTACTACTACTGCTGTATCAGCAACCACATACTCCTTGATAGAGGGGTTAGCAGCGTTCTTAGGCCGGGTATCCAGTGCAGTGATGACCAAACAAATAGTATCCATCTAGCGAGGCAAGGCGGGTCTGCTGAGGAGTCATCCGGAACAAACAGCCGATGGAGTGCAACTTGAGCAGCGTTAGGCAAGCGTTCATCAAGCTTGAGGACGCCGACCGCTGAGACATGAGAGCCTCAAGCAGGTGCTCGTGGCTCGTGCAACCGCAGGTGCCTCAGCTGACCTCATGTGTGCTTCAGCACATGCACGTTGCTCGACACACGCCGCGACCGGACCCGTCAGCCTCATAGCACTGCAAACTGCATTTTGCCACTGTGCGCCTAGGAAATCGTCATGCTTGCTGCCGTAGGATTGGGAAGCGGCAGCATGATGTCTGATGACACCCACTCTGCCCTGGATGGGACCGGTGCCAATTGATGTTGATGCAGCGCTACCAGCAGGTAAAAAGTCGTAAATTTTGGCAACCTCGACCTCGTGAGAATCAGGTGCGTCCTGTCCCGTGCACACTGTGCGACCGAGGGCTCATGACATTCCAAATTTAGATGGCTAAAACTTCTAACCTAATAACTTCTAAGTTTTTACACTCTTATCACATCACATTAAATATATTAAAAGACATATGTTCAGAGTATTAAATATATATAAACAAATAACTAATTATATAGTTTAGATGTACATTGGAGACGATTCTTTTAAGCCTAGTTATTCCATGGTAGGATACTATTTATCACAAACAAACAAAAACGTGCTACAGTATGCTATAGGAGTTTCCAACCGTGCTTTTTTAAATTTTTCTAACAGTTTCATTACGTAATAGTAAAGTTTAGTATGTTGTCCATTATGTACAATGTTAGGCGGTTACTCCTATGTTCGTGTATTCTGTTGTTGAGTGGTGAATCAAGGAGATACTCCCTCTATCTTCTTTCAAATGTCGCCATGATATTTGATACTTAATTTAGGCCCCATTTAAAAGTTTTGCTAGGTAGCCCCAAGTTCCCAGAAACGCCACTAGTCCAGCCCGCTCTAACCAGCCGTGCAGGGCTAGTTTTACTCCGCCCATGCATGCTACTGGAGTATAGATACGGTGAGAGACTATAGTTTGAGTTAACACTAACTCTAAGCTGGTACATGTAGAGGTGAGATACTAGAGCAAGAGCAGCCAGAGATACATCATGAAATATGGTAAGGCAATCTATTGAGTTCACATTAGTTTCTTGTCTTTAAGACAATTTAATAATTAAAAAGGGACATACACCTTCCTGGGATATTGCTGAATCTAGCAGCAGTCCGTTCTCCGTTGGATTGCATTTTGGCAAATTGCAACAAGGGCAGAATGGTCATTTATAAAATGATTTATCTCCTTTGTATTAGTAATATTACTTTAAGTAGACAAATATTCTGTCCGGAAACAAGTTGTCCGGAAACAAGTTGCGGTTTGCACGTACGTCAAGCGGAAACGATCATGGCATGTTTGCAAATCCGTATCATTCTTGATGAGTCTTGGCAGCATGTTGGCGCCTTGGTCGACGGCGAGGAATCCGCCGAACGTTTGCATGCGCGATCTTGGACGCCGACGCCGGTTTTCACCGGGGATATTGGCGATCTTGGCGCCGCTGCTCCTGCATCATTAAGCGCTGATGGTTACACGGTCACAGTTACAATTAATAGTAGGTTCTGTCTACCACCAAGGGCGCTGAGACAGTCATTGCTGCTGGCCTGCTTCAAAGGACGCGCTCGACAGATATGGCGACTACTAGGGCGCCAGTGGACTGGTCACGCTCAGTGGCTCACCCTTTTCTGGGTCAATGGTCTGAAACGATGCGTCTGCACACGCCAAATGACCTGACGTGAGGTGACTAGCCATCGCTAGATTGACAGGATCCAACCGAATGCATGCCGCTGCACTCATACCCTACGGCCTACGGACTCCCTGCGGCAAATTCAGAGCGGCAAGTAGGAGGTTGATGAGGCCGTGAAGCAAAGACAGGTCACCTTGCTGTCAGCTGGCTGCTGCGAGCTCCAGCGTACTACCACTGCATCCAATGTTTGTTTGCTCGGCCGGGCCTCGGACAGAGGCAGAGAGGTAGTCAGCCCTGTAGCTCCAGGTCCACGCTATCTTGCTGGCTCCAGTCTCCACCAGCTAGGCATCGCAGTAGAAGCGCGCATGATTCCATATTTCCACTTGCCTACAGTAGGAGGCTAGGAGTAGTCAAAGCGGCGCGTTTTTGAAGGAGTATTGCAGGTCCCCTCGACCCCCTCTCGATGGCGGGTGTGTTTAGAGGCTAAAAATTTGGAATTCGGCCAAAATTTGGCAATGTAGCGAACTGAAAAATATGTAGACGTTTCGTTTGTTTGTGGTAATATCCTACCACAGGGTAACTAGGCTCAAAAGAATCGTCTCGCAATATACATCTAAACTTGTATAATTAGTTTATTTTTTACCTACATTTAATACTTAGGACATGCGTCTTTTGTTGCATTTATTGTTTAGATGTGATGGGATGTGATGGAAGTGCAGAAAATTTTGGAGAGAAACTTGGGCCTCTAAACACACTCGGCGATTGGCAATGCAAACACGCCAACCGACTTGCTCAAACCATTCAGGCAAAACAGGGGTGTTTAGTTGGCGAAATATTTTGGATTCAGCTACCGTAGCACTTTTTGTTTCTATTTAATAATTATTGTCCTATCATCGACTAACTAAGCTCAAAAAATTTGTCTCGCACTTTTCAGATAAATTATGTAATTAGTTATTTTGTTTAACTATATTTAATGTTTTATGCATGTGACGAGAAACTGTAGCATTTTTTGGTTGTTGCATGGGAACTACCCAACGTTCCAAACACGCCTGTATTTGCTTGGTATATTCCAACATTGAAGTAGCTCTTTGTTCCCCCTCACCGGGAACATTTGCCATGTTCCATGGAAACGAACTACGTACAAAAGTCACCCGGGCGTTCGGGTTACCCGCAAAGTTTAGGTTTTGAAAAGTTCGGGCAATAGAATGCGCTACCCGAAAATTCATTACCCGCAACTTCGGGTACCCACAATTCGGGTTCGGGTATACCCAATCTACCCGATATTCAGAGAAGTGAGAGGGGGCAAAAGGCGGAGGGTCTGACCTCCTGGCGTGCATGCGGCGTGAGGTCCGCTGTCTCCGCCCGGTTGCGGGCATGCCGACACCCCGAACTGGAATATGGTGGCGGCCCTAGGTCTCGGGAGAGTGGCAGGGACGAGAGTGAGACAGTGGGAGGGAGTGCGGTCGCGGTCGCATGCCACTTGGGATTAGGATGCATGTGCATCCGGGTGGAGTCACGAGGATTGAAAGTCGCACGTTGCTGGGGTCGGGATGCGTGTTAGCTGTTTGGCTTAGGCTTTAGGCGGGTCGGGATGCGTGTTGGCTGTTTGGCTTAGGCTTTAGGTGGGCTGATGACCATAATGAACGTAGGAGATGAGAGTTGGGGCTATAATGTTAGGCTTTTCTCTGGATCAGGTAGAATACTTCGGGTATCGGGAGATATTACCCGAATTACCCAATCTAATTTCGGGTAATGACAATCACTATCCGAATTTGGTTTTGGGTTTCTATAATTCGGGTACTTCGGGTCCGAGTTTGGGTATTTCGGGTCTGGATAATGGGTAGCGGGTAATTTTTCTGGACAGGAAAGCATATAAGCGATGATCTTGTTTTTTTTAAAGCAAAGCATATAGCTGCATCACCTACAACGAGAGAAGACGATTAATAACTGAAATCAAATTCTCCAATACTGCTTATCAGCTGTGCCATTTACTTTGAAATATTCTTTTTTATCCTTTGGAGCGTAAGGATTCCGAGCACGAATTTGGGGTCGTTCTAGGGAAAGGGAATTCTTTTTTTCCCTCCCTACTTGGTTGTATTAAAATCGAGTCTTCACTGATTAGCTCTAGTCAATTTTAACTTTCCTATTTGATCTTAAATCTATCTTTTTATTCGTTTCGTGGTCTTTCCGTTAGGGTATACCTCTATAGCGGTGTTAAGTATAGGGATGAAAAGACCATTTACTCATGGACTTGAAATGAACCATAAGCACGATACATAGATGAGTGTTTGATTGTACATTTCATAGATGTTTGTCGTTTATATGTGTTTCATTTTGAACAAGATTTAGTCATTTTGCGCAAAAAATAATGATCCAAATAAAGCACACACAAAATACAAAGCATATGTTAGTTTCTTGCTTGGGTTAAAATGTCTTCTTAGTGTCGGAGCAACCATGACTGTATACTACTATTTGCGATAGTGTGGGTTCATGAAACAAGCGGAAGTAGCAATGCAAACGGCACACAATGTCCATCCAGTTTAAAAGGTCAGGCCGCAAAGGAAAAAATACCTGCCATCTCAACCTCCCTCCCTCTTCTCTTCCCCCAACCTCTTCTATCCTCTTTTCCACTACGACACTAACAAGGTTTTTCTCACCATGAGAAGAAGCACACCCAATAGTTTGATTTGGTGAGTATCCCGAAGCCCCAACTTTCTTGTTGCTAAAAATCTTGGGATGAAAACCTTGAATTCTTGGTGTAGATTGTAGCCAATTTCCTTGGTGTTGAAAACTAAGAAAGCCTAGAGGAGAATTGACATACACTAGATTGTTGGTTGGATGTTCAAATGGGTGAAAAATGTGAAAATTTAGGTGACCGTGATTGGGAGGAATGGGTAGGATGTGCTTGGGACATGTTGACGGAATTTGAGGGGAGTCTTGTCTACTACTCCTATAATAGAATGCTGGCTCGAGGAGCCTTGGTTAAAAAAGGTTCATATAACCATTTCATAATTGGTATGTGTAGAGAATTTTGGTGGTGTGGTGATATGTCCTAAGTTTACCTCTATTTTGTAGATGAAACCACACCAACAATAGTAGGAAACCATACATGAAACAAGAGAAGCAACAACAGGAAAAGAAGTGGCTACTACAGGAGGACCAACGACTAGAATACAATAGCAATCTGCCAACCGCTTTCTTTTTTTTAATGCAAGTAGTATGCGAGCACTGTATAAATATTATTGATTATTCCCTTTCTACCACGGAGTAGTGTTGTTATCCCGTATTTGTTATTGACTCCTCCCACAGTGTATCCACCTGACAGTAAGAATGCATCAAATGCTTTCTATCCCTTACTGTTCTATTGCGGGTGCCCTCAAAGCGTCAAACGTGCTGAAGGAAAAGCCATATAAAACAATAAAGAAAGCTATAGAGTTAAATAGGTAAGCCCAAGCAGCCAGGACCAAGAAAGAAAGATCCGATTCTAACGAGCTAAATTGGAAACTATCTCTTTAGGTATATCATGATAAGTTTGCGATGTTCTTATTTATGTACGCTCTATTCCGACTATCGATGGTCCATTTGAATTATTGAGTTCATTCTAAAAATTAATTAAACAGAAACAAATGTGAAAGATCGTACTAGAATATTGGGTTTATTCGCCTCCAGCATAGCGTCTAAGGCCAGTCTTAATGGTGAGTTTCATTGCGTTGTTTCCAAGATTGTCATGCCATATAAAATGAAATGAAACTTGGATGAAACCCCTACTTTTAATGGAGAGTTTCATCTTGCGGTTTCATAGGCATTTAATTTCATGACTCGAGAGATAGTTGGTATTCGTGCCAAGAGAGTTTCACCAAGATGAAACTTTTCCCTTCTCTCTCCTTAGAGTTTCATGCAAAAGTAAACTTTTTGCTGATGTGGCGCCCTATTTAATGTGCATGAAACACCTATAAAACCCCCATTGAGACTGGCCTAAGACAGAGAGGGCACTACTACCCAAAATGAAGTGATACGCTCACACCATACGTCTAGGAAGAGAGAGAGGCACGTGTGCCAACCACGTCTTTCCATAAAAGCAAAAACCAGAGGGCATGCACATACGAATTTATATATACTTTTTTTTAGCATCACATAGGGCTTTTCATTAAACAATGACAGGACAGCCGTGGCGAAATTATACTTTTTTAGCATCACACAGAGCTTTCCATTAAACAATGATAGGAGTACCGGCTAAACCAGATAGAGGAACCGTGGCAGATAAGACCTTTAAAACAGCCCACTGCTCCCTCGCATTGTGGGCTTGTTTGGTTTGCGGCGCGTCTCACCTTGCCACGATACAATGGCCGATGTTTGGTTGACATGCAGATTGAGGCAGCCACGCTTGTCGTTTCGCGCCTGCCGCTGCGGCGGCGTAGTCGTGACCGCCACACCCGCCGCGCGTGGCAAGGCGAGAGCTGGAACCAAAATCCCTCTGTATCTCCAAGCAACAACACGCTCTTCACGTCTACCGTGTGACCCTCTCCAGCGTGTCCAGAGCTACAACAGATGTTCGTCAGTTATGTCTGCGGCCGGCGATGTTGTGCACGAAACACGAAGCAAAAAGAAAAAAAGAGAACGACGCCGTTGTCGACCGAGCGCCATAAAGGAAGCTTTCTCAGCACAAGAAACCAAGCCGTGGACGCATCCATGGGGAGACAACTACGTGAAGTGCACCGCGCCGCGCCGCGCCGCATCATCTTCACCTCCCCGCCGCCGCCCGTCGCCACCGCCACCGTGCTCGTGGTGTGCCTCGTCTTCCGTCGCCGACGCCACAGGCCTCCGTGGTGCGGCGCCCGCCGTGTACCACATGGCCCACGACGCGCCGTAAACTCCTCGGAGGGCGGCGGGGTCCGCCATACACGCCGCGGGCGGCGCGGGCGGTTCCACGACGCTGCTGCACAACCCGGCGACCGCGCCCGGTGTTCTACGACGGTCTCTTTGCCTCACGTGGCGCAGCGGGGCGATGGTGGCGCCTCCTGTGCCGCTGCCGGGGTGGTTGTCCAGGAGCGCCGGCGCCGACGTGGCGCTATCGCCCGCGTTCGGCCTTGGTGTTGGTGGCGCGGTGCCGTGCGGTGTCGGGCACACGGCGCGAGGCTCGCGGAGGCGATCTGCGGCGCGCCGTGGAGCTCCACCTCGTCGTCATGGGCCGGGTCAAGTACAGGAGCGGGCCATTCAGGACCGGGTGGCGCGGGCTGTACGTGCGCTGCGATGTTACCGTCGGCCTTGGGGTGGACGCCATCGCGGGAGGCGACGAAGCCGGGGACGTGCCGCTGCTCGAGTACCCCAAGTGCTCCGTCGACGCTTGAGTTGATCCTGGATCATCAGCGCAATGCATGTGCATTCATCAAATGTTCAGAGTTTTGGTGGAGAATAAAAGGAATTGGGAAAGGCGTATTTCTGTGTCCGGGCATGCCGACTCATACATTTGTACGAGCCGCTTAGTTTTTGTCGCTCCACTGTTCTCCATCCTTGGAAAGTTGATCCGCTTTATAACATTTCAACAAAAAAAAAATTGTCCTGCTTAAATGGAAAGTATAGCTTGTTTTTTTTTTCAAGAGCACGCCTAGGCGCGTTTTTCATTAAGCAGATAGAGTTTTACAAACCATGGTTGATCCGGTAACACGTATTACCGGAATCACCACCCCTACATCTACTTGGATCTTACAATATCGATTACATTGGAGCAAATTTGCGACATGGAGAAAAACAAAGAAAGAAAGCAAGCCACAAAGACAGGCTAACATGCCTCCTCTTTCGCAATCCCGGCCAAGTTGAGATCCATGGCCGAAAGATCAAGACCACCCGCTAGTAGGGCTTGAAGCAACTCTTCTTTTTCTTTGTCATCTTCCCCTTAAACGCGCCACAAAATTGTGTCCGATTTCCGAGTCCACGGCAAGATCATCGCCAACTGCTCGCCAAGCTTGCGGAGCAACACCTTCTCAGATTTTCTGAACAGTTACATTAGGGGCACGTGGTTGAGCTGCACGCGTCCACTCCTCCTCAAAGAGTGAACCGACCCGGCGTGCGGGAGCGGCGCAGCCTAGGTCTAGCCTTGATTAGAGGAGTGTCGAGGGTGATGCAAATCCCCGCCTCGATCTCCTCCCGACGGACAACGTCACCCGGCTCATCAACATGTTCGGAGGAAGGAGACTCGACGCGATATCAATGTCCACCGATGCACCGAGGCGTGTGATCTCCCCTTCCTCGACGTCCATGAGCACACCGCTGCTCGTAGAGATCGCGGTGAGGTCCGCTCAACACGCCCTCCTCTCGTTCCGCTCGGCACATATCCGGTGCGTGCTCCTGCAAAACAGTGAAGTGAAGGACCTCCTCCCGAGCCGCGGCGAGGCTCGGAGCCAAAGGGCCGCCGCGACCTCGACCAAGTCGACCACCAGTCCGTGGTAAGAACAGGCCCGGTGCCCGGCCGACGGAGGCGTGGTGGGGGTGCGAAATCAGCACCCACCCCCACGCCCACCGGTCAGCAATCGAGATGGCGGTGTAGTCTGGGAGCTACAAGCCAAGAGCTCCACCAAGATCGGATCGTCCGCCATATCCCGAAAGTAGCAAATCCAAAGATCCGACGTGGTGAGAGCGTCAATGGATCGAACCGGATAGCAGGAAACCCGAGCGTGACAGCCTGGTTGCCACACAAGTCCGGTTTCGCTTTGCTCTCCGTCTCCGTCGCCGCCGCCGTCCACGGGGATGGACCGGTGTCCAACTGGGCACCAACAGCATCAACACGAACCACCTCATCCACCCACAGCGCTAGAGGGCGAGTGTGAGGTGCATCGCGAACCGGACGGCGTGGCGACCGACCCATAGAGCACGCCTTGGCCCGATGTCCGGTACCCCGGCAACGAAGGCAGCGCGTAGGGAAAGTATAGCTTGTTGCATGGTCATTTGCACCGTCCGTGTCAATACTGATATGAGTTAGATGTAACAGATTTATCATCTATGATAAATTGACCGCATGTTGACTGCTTAGGCTATTATGTGAACTTGTGTTGAGGTTAAGAAAGAGACGACAAAAAGAAATCTATTTTACTATTAGCAGATATAGATATAGATACAAGTCGGTACGTTGTTTTTAGACCAAAGGCATGTCGGCCCAACTTCAATTGAAAGCCTCATAAATTCTAGCTTACAAGTTTAAAAACATTCCGCAAAGATGACAACATCCTCACACACAAGCACCATAACCACCCAAGTACCTAACACAACACAAAAAGAAAGGTAATAGAAACCCGCATAGCAACAGAAACATATACTACATGAACTAGAGATGCCAAAAGATAGAAACAAGAAATGGCTTAGGGGACATCCTCTTCTTCAAAAAACACATGTTACCAGGTTGCCAGGCCTGCCTCTATCTTCTTTAGCGTCTCCTCCATCTTGCTACGGGCATCCTCCTCCTTGGATAACTTGAGCCACACCTTTAAGAAGAAGAAGAAAAAAACTCTATAAGCCACCTGTTTTGGAGAATAAATTTAGATGCTGAATAATCCTAAGTTATCCTTTGAACTCCCACCACTACTGGATCACATGTCCTCTCCTTTCCTTATATATACCTCATTTTCGTGTTAGCCATATGGGTTAGAGGGCGTGTTGGCTTTTGATGTGGTGTGTGGTACAATTTTAGGTTCATATTTCAAGTTGGGGTTTGACTCTGCCTGGGGAACTCAGTGAACCGGCGTTGAAGACGGTACAATTAGCACACCTGCATTGTAAACTTACTTTATTTATTCAATGAAAAAGATTAGGTGGGGGGGTTCCCCACTGAATCCTTCAAAAAAAAAAAAAGACGGTACAATAAGAAATAAAGAAAAATGGTACTGTCCGTATGTGTGGCAACTATTTATTTTCGTGTCTTTTTTCCTTAAAAGTTGGGAAATATAAGAATATAGGTGGTGTTTTTTTAGGAGGGCTGATTCTCCAATTGCTCCATTTAGTGGAATCACCTCAAGGCCCATGAAGTATATGTAATTGGGCCCATAGATTGAGACTAGTCCTGCAGTCCAATCTGCTGTAGGTCGAGACTCTAGAAGCCCGTAACAAATTGTTATTGCCCCACATGCCATTCGCTCAAAACAGAAAAACATTATCTTTCTCCACTAAATTAACATTATTATTTTTCAAAAAGATGAGATGACAGAAATAATAAAGAATGATTGCATGCGCATGCTCTATGTATATATATACTCCGTTACATGTTCGTTACTCCGTAGCACTGTCCACTGGGGGGTTGAGGCCCACACGCACACAGGCAAATGTGAAACATCATTCAAAAATAGAATGTCGATTTTTTATGTCGACTGCCATGAGTAACGGTGATTGTCTATTACTTACGTCCGGACCCATCGGCGGCGAACGTCCCCTGGCCCATCGTCCGTCCCTTCACTGATTCCTCCTAGGTGCGCACGGCTTTCTCCGCCTCGCCGCTTACCCGCCACCGCATCGCTCAGCCTCTGGAGCAAAGCCCGTCAGTGCCGTCACGCGCAGAGAGAGCTTCGCCAGGGCTGCGGTCGTCGTGCTCGGAGGGAGGGGCGTGTTTGGGCGTCCCCGTCCGTCCGATCGTCCGCACACTAGCGCTCCCGAGAGTAGAGGCCTCCATCATCTCAAAATGAAGTATTGTATACGATGCGCAAAAAATCTTGAGTAAAAATCTTTTGGACATTTCAAACAAATAAAAAAAAAAACTTATTTTGATGTTATTTTATCTACATCTACATCTATTTTTCTTTGGGAGTACGGTACGGAGCGGATACAAAAACGTGGCGCTTGTCAAGCGCCTGGGGCCGGGACTCCACACCAAACGTGGCAAGCACATGCAGCGGCGGGAGTGTCTACAAGCGCTCAGCGCGTCGCCATCTCGCCGCCGCCACCGACGACGGCTCGATCGGCACCGCTCGGCGGGCGGGCGTCGTCGTGGTATTCTCCTGATCACCAGACCGACGTACGTGGACCAACATCTCTCACTCTAAAGCGCCCGAAAGCCACGGAACGGGAATCAGCCGCTCGCTACGTACCACACTTGACGCCACGGCAACGTCGACCGTGGACGTGACTTGTAAGCATCGCGAGCACGCACGCCACAGCCCACAGGGCAATAAGGCAGGCAGGGAGGTGTCCAGGCCGCCCGCATCACTGTGTCTCGCTCTCGCACCGCGTGGTCCGCGCGCGGTTTTGGATTCTTCCTCGACGCCGACGGGCGGCTTTGCCGGCCGCGGGAGCGGGAGGCCGGCGGGGAGGCTATCCATCGACCTTGTTGCTTGCATAGCTCGAGCGCAGAACACGTGCCGCTCAGGAGTCTCGTACGGGACTTGCTCTCCCGACACGTTTCGTTCCTCGCTCTGACTCATCTCGATCCACCAGAAATAAGAGCAAGGACACAAACTACAGACATGACGACCCTCGAAAACAACAAAAGGAAAAAAAAAAGACGATCGAGAGACAACGTGCCTCTCTTCTTGTGCGTTTTAAAGCTGCTGGCTCATTCTAGTCTAGTAATTAAAGGCAAGAAGATAGTAATCATCAAGGCGTTGTCTTTTCAGGAATGAATTGGTCTTGCAAGTTTCTTTGGGGAAAGGTGTTTCTTCCAAGTTGCATCATCTGCTGTCGGTTTATATATGGACTTGGTTAACTGCGATGAATGTTCCTTCTTTGATCAGATATGGCATGCACGGATTCTACAGCGTTGCTTGCAGTGCAGTCTAAACGAACTAGCAGTTGTGCACGCATGGAATGGAGTCAAATTGCGACGGTACTGACTGCATGCGTGCGAAGCAACAGGAGACACAGTGCTCTGTATCCTCACACCATGTGTCACTGGAACCGTGTATGGAACGTCGTTAACCTCCCAAACTTCCATGACAAATATCCCGATCCATCTGTCAACGCACTGCTCCGACGAACCATGTGTCACAAATAATGGCGTACGACAGTTTTCCAAAAAAAAAAAAATCGGACTGAGTTTTACAATAATACGTAATTGATAATTGTGGCAACAAAACCACAATGATACGATGACAATGATAATTGTGGCAACAAAACACCCACCCGGTGGCCAGTGGCCCAGTGCAGCAGAGGAGCGCGTGGAAGGGGAGCCCTGCTCCCGACCGTTGGAGGCCAGGCCGTTGGTGGCTTGGGAGCGTCGGCCACAACTTGGGATAAGGGCATGTTTGGTTGCCGCCGCGGTGCGTCATGACTAAAATTAGGCAGCCACACATCTAACGCATGCGTTTAGCTCATTAATAATTCTATGTCCGCCACAACTTTTTTAAGCTCTCTCCCCCACTCTTTCTCTTGGAGAGAAAAGTTAGCGTTCATCCTCTCCTCTCCTCTCTCCCATGAATTGAGCTAAAATTTCTAGAGAGAGTTGAGTGTCCTTGGTGGGTGTGTATGAGAGGTTAAAGATCCACCTATTTCCCATTCGATTTCACTCAAGATTAGAGCTAATTTGAGAAGGGATTGGGAAGCCTAGTGTACATGCATTTGTGATTCAATTTGGTGGCTTTAGGTGGTTATTGCGATTGTGAATTTCCTATTGCTCTTGGTGATTGCCATCACTTAGACTGTTTGGAGCTTGTGACTCCGTTGAAGCACGCAAGGGCGATTGTGCGGTGCTCCGAGGAAAATTTGTGAGAGGTCCGTGCTCGCCTCACGGGGATCGCGAAGAACGACCCTTTTGAGTGGTGTCTTGGAGAGCCCGGTGAGGGAAACTAGCGGAGAGCCGCCTAGTCCAAGAACCATCATGGTGTTGGTCGACACAACGAGGAGTAGGGGGAGTTGGCAAGCGTCCCGAGACCTCGGTAAAAAAATTCACCGTGTCAACATTGTCACCTTCTTTTCTTGGTGGTTTGCTTTCTATATACACAAGCTTTGTATTTACATTTATATATATATTGTGCTTGTGTTAGCTAAGTAAATTTATCTTTTTGGTTTGGCTTGTGTAGCCTTGTCATTGAGCATCTAGTGAGCTTATGGCTTTGTGCTTTGCTTACTAGAATTGTGTAGGATCTTCCCGCTTGCTAAATTTCTAGTGCATAGGTTTGGGTGACCTTGCAATAGAATTGTTTAGTAGCTCAAGTTACGCTTAGCACCTCATTTGCTTTGTGTAGGATCTTTTAAGAGGCGTTATTAGAGTCATAGATAGAGGGGTGAAGTCTTGGCTAAGCAAGTAACTTCTTTTCGGCATTATATTCGGTTAGTCGGCGTAATTAGTTTTTTTTAAGAAGGACTATTCACCCCATTTAGTCCCCATCTCGACCCTTCAGTTTCCCTAAATAACATGCTATGATTATCTTATTAGCGTGACGATTCGGGCACTACCTCCTTGTAACACTCCCCGGTGTTACTTTCACTAAAACTTGACATGTCATCATGATCATTGCAAAGCATGCATGTTTAGCCCACCATGTCTTGCATTGAACTAAAATAAGTTTATTTTATGTTTGGTTGCTTTGTCGGTCGAAAAAGACGCGACAGAATCGATTAGGAAACTATCCCCCCCCCGTCGCAAACCCTAGCTTTCTAAACCTTAGTTTATTCCCTTTTATTTATTTCAAAATCTATAAAGAATTTGGGTATGGTTATTAAAGCAAAAAGGTAGATTTTTCAAAGTTGAACAAAGTTGGTATTTTGAGTTTTCAAAGTTTAGTTCAAAATTTTAAAGTAATTTTGAATTTCATCAAAACCCTAATTGCCCCCTTTTCAATATTTCAAAATCTAAGCATAATTTGAGAAAAATTTCAAAAGCTAGTTTGTAGATCTTGTTGAGAGGAACAAAAGTCATGTACAAAGTTTTTCAAGTTCTTACATGATTTTAAAAGTAATTTTGAATTCAAATTTCAAAATTTTGAACTGCATTTTAAAAAGTCATATTTAGGGGCAGAATTTGAAAATCTTCCAATTGTGAAAATTGTAGATCTTGAAAAATTAGGGCAAGTTGCTTTTGGAAATTTTTAAGTTTAGTTCAAAATTTGGGAGTAATTTTAAAATTTCAGAGTTAGGGTTAGAAATGAACAAGTACCCGACCCCTCTCCTCGAGCCACCGCCGGCGTCAAGGGTCGCGCCGATCCCACCGGCGTTTCTCTCGGCCGACCACACAGGGGACTTCGCGACGTCACGGCCACCTGTCCGACCCCTCTCCCCTATAAATAGGCCACCGGCGCGGCCGTTTTCTTCTTTTCCCATTCCGCCGCCGCCGGACTCGCCGTCGCCGCACCTTTGCCAAACCATCTACCTCAACCGCTTCGAACTTCCTCACCTCCCTCTAGAGCCCGGCCAAGAACCCGCCCTCCGCCGGAACCGCGCGACCCCGTCTTCCCTCGCCGGCCGCCGGCCGCCGCAGCCCGCCGTCGTCGTCATCCTTGCTCCGATGAAGCCCCGACGTCACGGAACGCCGTTGCCGCCGCCGCCGCCGCCGCTCTCGCCGACCCACCTCCGACCTAGCCCCGCCGCAACCGAGCCCCGTCCCAAAGACCGCTGTGAGCTCCCCGCCCCTCCCGCCCTCCGTTTCTTTTTGACCCATCACCGACGCCGAACGCGGCCGCCGCCGCGCCGGCGGTGAGCGCACGCAACGTCACCGCCGGTGAACACGCCGCAAGATCGACACGTGAACGGTGCGTGCCGAGCATCCGTAGCTCTCGGGCCGGCCCAACACTGTTTCACCAAGCCGACTCACCACTATTCATCCAGGCCAGCCCATCATGAACAGTTATGGGCCGCATACGAATGAACAGGCCAAATTCAACCCGAAACTCTTTTCCATTTTTGAAATGATTTATTCAATTTCATTTATTTGAATAGTGTCCCGATTTTCCAAATTTTGTATAAATTCAAATACTAGCTTAAAAATTCTGAAAATTTTTGTGTAGCCTTCCCATGGGTATGTCTATCCATGAAAAATTTGAAACTTGAATTTTGAATACTTTTGACAGGATTTAAAAATACAAATTTTAATTGAAAAATGCATCTTCCTTGATTTTTAATAATTATTTTATTTATCCAAAAATCATGAAAATTATTTTGACACTGTTTTATGACATGATCTACCTGTACAAAAATTTTGAGCTTGTTTAGAGAAAGCTAAAATATTTGTTATTTCATGCCCTATTATGTTATGTGTTAAACAAATTGTTTAGCGCTTTATAACTTAGGGTTTTGGGTGAATTTTGGATTGTTTTGTGAACCCTAAACCATGCCTTTATCAAGTGGTCCTTGAGAACTCCTTAGGCAATGGTGATGATATCTCGTAGAGTAGTTCAACAAGTTGGTTTTGTTGGATTGCAACTTTATCGTGAAGGAAAGTCGTACTCAAATGTTTATCTTATCATGCACCCTCGCGCATCATGTTTATATACACGGCATCATGTAAAGCATATGTTATTCTTTTTCGTATAGTAAACGAGGGTGATCGAGAAGTTGTTGATCAAGCCGCCGAGGAAGGCTATCTCGGTTGATCCTAGCTCGAAAGCTCGCGATCCGTCGTCCGTCCGAGTCGGGATATTCCGTCAATCAAGGCAAGCCCCGGTTCATTTAAACATTCCTTGTGTTTTTTACAAAGCTTTATATCACCTTTGCTTTATTTTATCGCATTAGGTGATAGGAGTTGTGTGATAACCTAATTGATGCATTATCCATCCTTGATTATTTCGATATCTACCTTGATAGCCCGTTTTGGTAAAATGTTTAGAATGCTTAGCCATGCTAATTAGTTAGACTTTTGAGTCAAAATGTGACAAGTCTCTTATGATAGCCCGAATGGGCATTTTACTTAACAAGGATGTTATATGATGAAACCATACTGGGATATGGTATTGAATTTGAGACCGGTCGGGTAATTTGCACTGAGAATGGAGTCTCAGTGTAGTATTTCCGGCTTGTCGATTAAGGACCGTTCGTTGTAAGCAATGTGGACCGAGACTATGGAACGCAATCTGCGCTTGAGGTCTTTCGACCAACGGCACGTCTGTCTGGGCGTCGCTCCAGGACAGTCGAAACTAGTTCCGGACACATACTCCGGTAAGCCCGATCTTGGGGGTGTCAAATCGGAAATGTACAACCGCGCACTGGGAGTGGAGAGATGGCGGGAGTACATGTTACCCTCGTGGGTTAAAGTCCCGGATTGGAGGTGTACGGTATTCTCGGGTGGCGAGGACGCGGTTCCGTTTTTGAGTATCCAAGAAAGGGTTGATATATGCAAGCTTAAGTGCTACATATGTCGTGTGGAAAGAACTCCCCAGCTGGGTTAATCGATTTCGAAATCGCCGTGCTTCTCGGATATGGAGACTTGGTTTCCCACTTACATCGTAGTTTAATTATGGAACAGTGAAGAAATGGAATAAGGGATGGAACTTCTACAAGTGTATGCTATAGTGTAAGATCACCTAGAGTAGGTGAGGAACTAATTTGGGTTAAAAATGTTGAAAGTAAGGATTCATTACTAGTAAGCTTTTCTCGCAAAAAGAGTCCTTGCTTCTTGCTAAGCCTTACCTTGAATCCTATTAGACCAAAGCATTCCCGAGTCTTCTCCTATTTTCTTTAGTCGGGTAAGTCTTGTTGAGTACTCCCGCATCGGGGTTTGTTAACCCATGTTGCAGGACCAGGTAGTCATGTCACTTTGGACCTTGTTGTATGACGATCCATCGGGAGGATAGTGGTGAAGAGTGAAATGTGAGACCCGTAAGGGTCGATAGTGTATTATATGTAATAAACTTTCTTCTACTCCTACTTTTATATTGTAAAACTTGTTTTAAATAAATGTTGGTAAAATTATTGTAATATATAAGTCTTCCGCTGTTTACTCTGATTATGTATGAAAATTGTTGTAATACTGCAATGACCTCGTAACGGATCCCCGGTTGGAATAGTTAATAGTGCTTTTCGTGTTATAGGTGCACATATGTGACTATTAAAGGTTGTTGAACCGATAATTAGTACATGTGGGCCCCGTAATTTGGAAGGTTCTGTTACACTCCTCCTCCTCCTCCTCCTCCTCCTATCTCTAACAACTCTTTCCTTAAAATTGACACCTCTTATGTGCATTCATTCGTGATTGAGTTGTCAATTGCCAACCTTTCTACCTCGCCGCGTCGCCCAACAACCTGTGATCAAAGTAGAAATGGATTTGGTGGAAAACAGATGCACATGCTCCTCTATCTTCCAAGCATAAAGATCTGAACCATGCAATTGAGGCACCACGTCCCCTTGATTATCAACGGTGCACTGCCCGGTTGACCTTGTCATGAAGGCTAAAATGTGTCTGCGAATCTAAGAATACAATTTGATATTGCAAATAAGATGATAAGGATTCTTGGTCGCTTCCCCCAATGGACTCGACATGATCAATGCACGACCCAAAAAGATGGTGATGTAGCACCAAGACATATTCTTTGTGCACACTTATCATAACATTTTTTTGTTGACTTGAACTTGTTATGGGATTGGACCTTCAACTAGGGTTGCTTTCCTAAAATTATGGCACAATAATATATTCTTGAAATCATGAATGCATGTAATTATTCAGGAACTAGCTCACCTAAAGAATTTAGTTGCCATTTTTAAACTCTACTAATTAGTCCATAGTTGTCATAATTTTTCATCTAACGCTACCGGTGGGGCGAAGAATGTGTTTCCATCAGTACTTGGTTTCCATTTTTTTTTTGGTAGCTTGTTTCCATGGTGAAGAAACAAATTTTAAAGAAAAAAATAACACCTTAATATACTATGGGCTCACTTGACACAACTATAGCTTGCGGACATATGACGTGTTGTGAGCTTTTGCGTTGTACTATGCTCCCCGCTCTTGCCAAAAATTTTACAAAACTAGTTTGGAATCCCACGCCGCGTGGGTAGGTACATGTGTATGGATTAGCATGGGTTGCGGGTTACTTTGTTGATCGTAGAGTATTGAGCAAAGTTTGAAAGGTGGTTCTTGTTTGTATATTATTGATAAAGTATTTTTTTTCCAATTTTTTTCGTATGAAATTAGTGAGAATCATGCTGGAGAGAATTAGAGAATTATAATACTTTCGCAAAATATAAGTTTGGATTGTAGCCTCGGGAGGTGGTGCGGCGCTGGAGTTTCGTGGAGTGAGGCGGATTTTAGAAGAATTATAAAGTGGAATTGAGTGAAAGATTTATGGATTATTCTTTGGAATATATTTCTGGAATTTGGTGTATGCAAAGTGGAGGTGAAAATATATGGGTAGGGTTTTATTTTTTTTCTTTTCGCTAAAAGGAAAATGGATTTTCATTCTTTTCGTGTATGATTTTTTTGGGTGGCCATAGGAATTTGTATTTGGGCTGATGACGTGCACACGTGATGTTCTTTAGTTAAGAATAAAACTCGTAATCAGCATCCAAATGTTTATAGAAAGAACAAAAAAAGAAAACACGTGTAAAGGCAGAGAAAGAAGGAACAACGAATGATACTCATGCGTCGACCGATGGGCTGGACTTGCAGGGAGTGAATTTTATCGAGTAATGGGCCAAAGGCCCGCACGCGAGAGTCTTGCGCAAAGTGACCGGTGAGGCAAAGGAGACACTCGAGTTCAGACTTGGAGGCATTAGCAGTTTTATTAGTACCACCTCGCCGCTCTAGCTCGGTTGTAAACCAAGGGAGAGGCATATAGGGAGGGCACGGGCGGCATAAAGAAATCGCAAGCACTGCGAGGTGCTTGCAGCACAGGGATAGCTATCCTTGCGGTAGGATGCAGATCGAACGGCCGAGGGCATGGCAAGACTTGCTGCTTTGTAGTTATACTCACAAAGAGCACTGTAGATGCACAGTGCCCGGGCTTCCTCACGTTTAAAGGAGTTATATTATATAGATGAAACTAAACACCATGATATACATACAGGTATAAAACAGGCTTTTGTTGTACACACGGTGTCATCACGGGTTACGCCGTTACGGTACTCGTGTCGACAAAATAACACAACCAAGGATACCTTTCAAAAAAAAAAAAAAAAATCAGACAGCTAGGCCATCTGCTGATGTTGATTTAGCAACCATTTCGACCTGTGGCGTGCATTGATAAATAAGGACCGCCAGTCAGCTCACTTACCGCAGTAAATCAAGGCTAATAGCCGATCGGCAATCGTACGGCCGAAAACCTCACCGCACTGCCGAGCCCGAGCACACGTCAACAGGCCACCTGCAGCGCAGACGAGCGGCCAACAAGTCGTCCCGCCCTCCACGGGTCTCCAACCTTCGCCGGCGACTACTATTTCTTCACACTCCCACACGCCTCTGCTCAGCTCGTTCCCCATCCAACACGAGAGGAGACGACTGAGAAGAAGCCTGTGAGCTTGCCCGCCCGCGCACACAACCGCGACGTTTCCCGACCCGTCACTCCACCACCGCTCCACCACCAACCCGGCGCGCCGCCCGGCGGCTGCCTGTCACTCACTCATATAACACGACTCCCCATACTGTCCAGGACGAAGCCAATTGCCAGCCAGTCAGGAAGCGCCACCGCGTCAGCTCCTCTACCTGCAGACGCGCATCGGCCAGAACACTGAACACTTGCGTAGTAGCAGCTACAAGATCCTCCGTCCTGTCATCCATCCGGATCTTGCAAAGGCGTGCAAGAGTCCTGCTTCGCCGAGGATTAATTAGCCGTCGGCCGAGCTTCTGCGGAGAAGAGTGGGCAGCTTTTCTTGGTCCCGATTCGATTCGCCTGCTACAGTGCTACTTTTGGTGCGGTCCTAGGCGAAGGGAATGATCCAAATCAACATGGCCGCCGCCGCCGCTTCTACCATGTCCCTGCTCCCGATCTCCCAGCTCAGGAAGCAGCAGCACGGCGGGGGCGCCGTGGTCGTGTTCCGGCGGCGGCCCGGGACGCGCGGCGGAGGCGATACGTCGTTCCGGTACGCGATCCCCACCCGATCGATCCTTTCTTCCTCCGGTTTATTTGGGCGTGGTGAGCTGATGAGTGGGCAGGGGCTATGTGTTTCGATTCTCTCTAGACGGCGAGGCTGTTCGGGCCGGCGATCTTCGAGGCGTCCAAGCTGAAGGTGCTGTTCCTGGGCGTGGACGAGGGAGAGCAGCAAGCAGCACGGGCACCCGACGCCGCCGCCGCCGCCGCCGCCGCTGCCCCGGACGTACACGCTGACGCACAGCGACGTGACGGCGAGCCTGACGCTGGCCGTGTCCCACACCATCAACCGCGCGCAGCTGCAGGGGTGGTACAACCGCCTGCAGCGCGACGAGGTGGTGGCCGAGTGGAAGAAGGTGCGCGGCCGGATGTCGCTGCACGTGCACTGCCACATCTCCGGCGGACACTTCCTGCTCGACCTCATCGCCGGCCTCCGCTACTACATCTTCCGCAAGGAGCTCCCCGTGGTACGTGTCTCCCTGCTGCCCACACGCGTCCAAACACGTGTAACTTGTACGTACACGGCACTGCAAATCGCAATTGCAATTGGTTTCTCCGCTTCAGATTGGTTCATTTCACACCGACCTGGTTGCTGAGCGATCGAGACCCCACGCTGACGGCTGACCTGTGTGTGTGTGATCTGTGATTCTGCATCCTGTCGCTATACGTATATCCTCGCTTGCTAATGCTTCCCACACCATTAAAACACACAAGCACAATTATTATTAGAAAATATAACCGCCAGAGTCACCTGATATATATTCAGTCTGTCATTAGTGATGTGGTTTAGTTCCTGACAGTGTTGGAGCAATAGTGTTTAGTGTCCGGTACAGATTTAAGCAAAACTTTGCTTTTGGTGCAGGTGCTCAAGGCGTTCGTGCACGGCGACGGGGACCTGTTCAGCCGGCACCCGGAGCTGGTGGATGCCACGGTGTGGGTCTACTTCCACTCGAACCTGACCCGCTTCAACCGCGTCGAGTGCTGGGGTCCGCTCCGCGACGCGGCCGCGCCGGCCGAGGACGACGCCGACTCCACCGCGCCGGCCACCGCCGACTCCAAGGAGGATGGGCAGATGCCGCCCGTGGGCGAGTGGCCGCGCCGGTGTCCCCAGCAGTGCGACTGCTGCTTCCCGCCGCACAGCCTCATCCCTGGCCGAACGAGCACGACATGGCCGCCGCCGCCGACGCCGCCGGCCAGGCCCAACAGCAGTAGCAGTGAAACTGCATCACTGCATGTACGGTGTACGGAGGAGGTGGAGGGACCTTCGCTGCTATGCAATTAATGTAAGCCAGCCGCCCGTAGCTAATAGATAGATTAGCGTGTTGTTTGGTTGGGGAGTACGTAGCTGCAAGCGTGATCGTGCAGGTGTGCAGTGGCGCCAACACCTGCATGCCCCGCGCTAGCTATTCTTTATTTAATTGGTAGTAGCTTACTTAGCTCAGTTCCACTTCTGCAAGCTGTTCGTCTTTGGAAGTACAGTCAGTAGCTTGGTTGAGGTCGGGGGATGAACATGGTGGTCTTGTAAATAGCTAGAAAACACTTTGATCTGGATGGCAAACCTGCAAAGAATAATCTGCACGTACTGTACATACATGTTGCTGATCCGATGTATTGCTTACATATTCTTGAACTGAATTCCACTAGATCTATGCAGTGAAGTACTTGGTAGAAAAAAGGGTAAATGGAATGGAAATGGTTAATTTACAATTATTTTTATTCGACCATATATACGATCTTTGGTCACGCGTGTCTCTGTCAGGAGGTGTGAAGACGCGTCTCAAGTCTGGAACCGAGAGGAGGAAAAGAGGTCGTTGCGAGTGGTGATCGAGTGGTGTTGTGTACTGCAAAACTGTGCACCAGCTCGCCTGCAGAGTGCAGTGCGAGGAGTCGTCTCGAGTTACCGGTAGCTTTCACGCTTGCGTGCCGTCTCGACTAAACTGGCTCTGGAGTCTGGAGATTTCTCCCAAATTGATGGGTCGCTAGGCCGTTTTAATTTTAGGCGAAAGATCGTCTCTCTTTCTCTTTGCCTTACCGTGATTTGCGTCATTGCTGGAATAGGCAATTTTGTCAGCATTAGCAGTCGTTGATTGGTTTGGTGCTCTTGCGCACTTGCCGTGCTTGTTAGGCACAGTAGGACGACTTACATGCATCTGGGAAAGAAATTACCAGAACCCCTGTTATGACCGAGGAAGAGGAAGGATCGAAGGAAATACAGCAACAAAGAAATCACTCTGAATGTCTCTATAAAGAAAATGACGAAGTACAGGCCAATTACTGGCGGAACTGACAGACAAATTGGGGGCATCTATATTCGTCGGTTCAAAAATGTAACAGATTTGTCCATACAAGCATATTCTAGCAAGGTAGACATAACTTGTTCATTTCAATTCTACTGCACAATTCTTCACCATGTTGAAATCATCAATAATTGAATCTATTGTGATCTTCATTGCAATTAATTTCTCTCTCAATATAGAGTAACAAACAATCTCTAAAAAATCCATCTTCTATTTTGTTGCGTAGCCTAGTCTTTACAGGTTTTCATCGCAGAAAATGCGCGCTCAGAAGTTGCAGTTGAGACTAGTAAAGTTGGAACAAGGCGAATCAACCTGCATATTAAAAAGAAATATTACTATTCGATGTTGCAATTTATTATTAAAGAATGAAGTACCAATAATATAAAATAATGAAGGTACCTATCAATCAAATGATAACCATATGTTTTTTTAGTTTTCACCAATCGACGACAAAGATCAGCTACGCTTTTCAAATTTTGAAACTTCGGATGGTTAGGTACATCAAGCGCATAGTGACGTAGTTGACATCTCAAATTGTCTATATCTTGTTCTCAGAAAGTCAGCAGGATAGAACTTTGAAACTAGAGTGCAGACTTTATCAATGTTGAAAGAGCTAAATGAATCACTAGGATCCAAAGTTGTGCATAGAATGAGAAGTTTTGTTGCTTGTTCATCGAATCTGCTGCTCAACTCTTGTGCTTGTTGATCTATTGCAACATTGAATATATCACATCTATAGTGATGCTCAACTATGATCTCATTGGATGCCCGAGATCTAATGAAATCAGATATGAACCTTTCATGTCCGGAACAACAATCCCCTTGCTTCATACAAAATGATGTCAAATCACTAATAAGCTTGCTCCAACCTTCATCTCTTAACTTCGAATCAACCTTTTGTGGTGGCTACATCATCCATAGCATTCACAATATCTTGTGACTTGTGTTGCAACTTCTTGCAAAGCATGTTTGTGATCCCCATGAGTTCTTTCATAACATGTAGAATGAATACAAAATCAAATGTCATCATTAGTGTAACAGCACCAGTAGCCTTCCCTCTAACTGAAGCCTTAGTGCTTGAACCTTTTGTATTAGCAATATCCTTTAATACTAAGTATGTCGGGTTGTACAATCTTAAAAGGCTACAAATAGATTCATAATGGGAGCTCCACCTAGTCTCACCTGCCCTCTTCAAAGTTCCAATTTGGTTAGCTCTAGTTCCAGTTTCAAGCTCACCAAGTTCAATAAGATTTTCCATTTTAGCAATTGATAAGCACGCAGATCATCATTCCTCTTACTAGAAGACACAACAGTGTTGACAACAAAACTAAGATGATCAAAAAAATTAGAAACCTCTGGCACTTCCTTAGATGCAGCAACAAGAGCTAATTGCAATTGATGAGCAAAACAATGGACATAATATGCATAAGGACACTCTGTTGCAAATTTTGCTTGCAGCCCATTCCACTCTCCACGCATGTTACTAGCACCATCATACCCTTGTCCCCGAATATTTTGAACATCCAATTTATGGCTAGGTAACAAAGAAGTCAACTCTTCCTTAAGTGTAGCAGATGATGTATCATGAACATGAGCAATATCAAGAAAACGCCTCGATTGAAGGCCTCTTTGTCAACAAAATGAACTCTGAAGGATCGTCTCAGGAGACAGTTGTGTACAAGGGAACTCTGAAGGATGGCCGGGAAATCGTTGTTGTGTCACTTACTGTTCGGTGTATTCGTGCTGGACAGGACCGAACGACGACGGCGAGGACGGATCGATCGGTCGTTGGCGGTGGCGGCGGAACCGTGCCTATGGAAGCGTAAACGGCGCGGGCGAGCGCGAGATCGATCACGTGGAAACCAAACATTGAGTCGTATATGTCTACGGTCAGGGGCTCTACTGCTCATGAGAATGGGCCTTGGCTGGTTGGCCCAAATTGTAAATTGCATGTTGTTTTTTTATGTTGTTGGGGGCCGTGCCCCCCCCCTCCCCCTTCCGCCACTGGGGTTAGACTCGAGCATTCCACCCGAAAGTGCTGAGTATCGGTGGTTTCCTATTTTTCGTGATCGTCAGACTAATCCTGTGGTACCTGCTGAGTAAGAAAGTTAACAAGGAAGCCCCCAAGCAGTTCATAAGCCGCATCGAGCACATTGCGGAATCGTTCTTGTGTTTTTCCAAAGCCCTTAAAATAATTGCCGCAAACCTCAAGAAGTCAACGCCGTCGTCGTTGCCCTCTTCTCAGTCCTCGTCGCCACGCACTCCTTCTCCGCGGCCGAGCCTTCCACGGGGACGGGGCCAGGTAGGGTGCAGCTCTGTCGCATTTACCCGCTGAGGATTTCAACTCGAAGTTTAGTTATGACTCAAGTAGCGAAGTTTGTAAGGGTTAGTAGTGAAGTTTGTAAGACTTAGCTTATGCGTTGTTGGCGTAATCCTGATGTCTCTAGGACCGAAGCCAAGTCAACAGAGTCAGCTGGAGCGGAGCGGGAAGCAGGAGCTCAAGTTGATGGTTTCAATTTGGGCACACAGCGGGAACAACGGTTCACGTGGTGACCACGGTCTTAGTTTTTTCTCTCCCCACTGTTCTCTAGACAATGCTCCAGGTAATGCAAAGTATATCTCCCCACTCATTCAGAAAGAGATTCTATATATTATGGCTTCTAAAACCCAAAAGTTAATTCGTGATGAGATTGGTAATGCAAAATTTTGCTTAATTGTTGATGAATCTAGAGATGAGTCAGCTAGAGATCGATCATGTGGAAACCAAACGTCGAGTCGTATACGTCTACGGCCGGTGGCTCTACTGCTCGTGAGAATGGGCCTTGGTTGGTTGGCCCAAATTTAATGGGCTTTTAAGTTTCGAAGCAGCGTCCAGCCCAAAGCCCAAAAACCAAACCCCACGAGCCACACACACTGCACGCCCGGGGATTGAGCGAGCATCGGGTGCTTTTCGTTACGTTCCTCCTACCCTCGTCTCGTCACACTTCACACACCAATCCGCACTCCCCAAAGGAAGCGAAGCGCACGCAACGAACACTGACCCCGGCGACGGCGAGGCCCTCGCCGCCGGCGGGTCGGATCGGGTGGGATCCGGATCTGGATCAGCACTGGGGTCGCCGCGCCGGAGATGCCGACCCCCCCTAAGCAGCTCCTCTACCCACCACCGGTGGGGTGGCGGAGGGAGGCGCGCCGCCTCCGGCTCCGCCGCGCTGCCCCCGTGGTGGTCCTCGTGTTCCTCTTCGTCGTTGCGCCTTCGCTCTTCTTCGTCGTGCGCAATGGCGGTCGCGGCCATGTCCACGTAGCCTCAGGTCCGATTCGCATCCCCTCCTTCAGACCCTCCTGTTGTTTGTGTTGCCGCGAGGTGTTTAATTCTGCGTCGCCTTGTGCGATGAGCGGCCTAGATTGGGTGGAGCTCGGTGAATTTTGTCTAGATTTTGGGATTGATGCGCTCTACAGCCGTAGTCTGATTCTGATGCGACTTAGTTGGATAAGGGGATCATCTGTATAGTTTTAGAGCGGTTTTGGGATTTTATATTTAGTATTCGCTGCACTGTTGCTTGATTTTCCGTTTGGATGGAAACTGTGTCGGTGGAACATGGTGCTATAAGGAAATAAATCCTAGGGATTACAGGAATTATTATCCACTGGCACTCAGATATTATTGGATTGCAGGAATCGTTATCCCTTATAAGTTGCTGTTGCTAGTGCTAGGTTGTCGGTGTATATATGATGAGTGGGTGGCGATAGGCTAAGGCTGTCTCCAACAGGATAGGTAAAATGCAAAATAGATAGTGCACAGTGTTTTTAGGGAGTAAAATCATGCTCCAACGGTGGAGGCAATCGCAGTTGGCAATTTGCCAACCGGCGAAACGACTAGGCAAATATGCGGAGTCTCTCTCCACCGATGCAATACTGTGCAGGAACGGGCTGCTGCTACTGCTGGCGTCACCACCGGCACCCAGGCATTCTCCACCGCACGCCAGCCGCACGGGAGAACCCGGAGCCGCCGCCCTGCCTTCCGCTGACGCAGCAGCCTGCAGCTGCCCTCTGCCGCCGCCGGAGACGGACTGCATCCACGCCACCGCCCGCACTGCCGCCGCCGGAGACGGACTGCATCCCCGCCACCGCCCGCGCTCTCGTGGGGAGAATCAGTCGGACGGCGAGCGTGGCGACGCATCGGACGGCGAGCTTGGAGGAGTTGTTGAGGTTGTCGACGACGCGGGCGTGGAATCCCGCGAGGAGGAGCTGCAGGCCTGCAGCACGACGTGGCTGCCGATGTAGCCTGCCCTGCCGTGACCCAGCATGGTTCTCCCCCCGCAGTCACGCCGGGCAGCGTCTTCTCCCCCCGCCATGGCAAGCTGCCGGCTGCTGCTGGTGCTAGCGCTACTGCTACCTCTCGCCGCCCGCCGAAGCTACTGCACTACACAGACCATCGGGCTTGCAGGAAGAAAATGTGGATGAGATGAGATGCGTCTGCTGTTGGAGAAGGCTCGATTTGGGCCTCAAAGCCTTTTACTGTGCAGTGCCTAAACAAGGCAATGGGTCTCTATTTTTGCATCATCTGTTGGAGTTAGCCTAATGTTGTAGAAATTGAAGTGCATGCGTACAGCTGTCAGCTAACAAAACTATAATGAAACTGTATAATGGGTGGTCATTTCCATTCTGAACAATCTATGGCATTGCCATTGTTGGATGAAATGTAGTATTATTGATGGAGAACTTTTCGTATGATTCCACATTATTTTCTTGTTAGATGTAAGAACAATGTCCCTCTGTTCCAAAATGTATGCCAGTTTAGTTTGCTTCTGAGTCAAAACTCTCTAACCTTGACCAAGTTTATAGAAAAATACATCAAAATCTACAACACTAAATTAGTTTAATTGACATCACCATAAAATATGTGACATTCTATTTATTTTAGATGTTAATATATTTTTATCTGACCTTAGTCAAAGTTAGAGATGTTTGGCTTTGGAGAGAAAACCAAAACGACATACGTTTTGGAACAAAGGGAGTATATTTTTGCGAATTAGAACACTGCACTATCTGAATGCATTGTTTTACCTGAAATAGGTAAGCATTGACATGTTCTGTTTACCTGCAGATCCCAAGGGCAAGATTGGCGATCAGGTAGTTACCAACCCTGAAAGGGTTTCAATTGCTTAATGAGCGTAATTTTTGACGATTCATATCATATTTTGAATTGCCTTGCAGGGAGCAGCAGAAATGAAGAACCTCAAATCTATTTTTTCTAAGGAGGTCAGGACGTCTTGTGATCAACCCTTCAAGGGTTTCAATTGCCTAATGAAAAAATACTTTCAATTTTTCACATTGCACATATGCTCCTTAGTTAAACAGTTAAACTGCCTTAGATGCTGACTTCTCCCATCATACTTCATACTAATACTAAGTCTAGAGGTTCTACTTTTCAATTATGTGTGTGTAGCTTATGCGCCAAACTAATTCAATGGATGGTCCATGTTATAATGTGGTGAATAAACCATATATTTAGAGAGGTGTTAATCACCTGTTTTTTTTATCTCATTCTTAGCAAAATTGTTATTTTCCTATTTTATGTAGTTATCTGTTATAGAAAAATATTATTAACACCCTAGTCTGTTTGACTAAACTTCTTCCACTATTTTGATGTGTTTTCTGTATTTGCCGCTCTAACATTAATCCCTTTTTTTCTGTTTCCCTTTACCTTTTCTCTCTTTTGTTTTGGCCCAAACTTTTTATTTGATCTTTTCTCTTTCTCGAGTTAATGCCAGGCTGTCCTTCTGCTGGTTTGGGAAAAATAGTTTTCATTATTTAGCTTATTAGCTACTGGCTGTACTATTGCAATCTCATGTTTGCGTTAATTCAGTAACTAGTATTCATCATGTTGGTTGCGTTTGAAGCAGTCATTAATATTTTCAATGTGTCCTTACTTTCTTTGTTTTTGTTTTTTTTTGTCTTCAGGTGTTTGAGGCTATAACTGCTAGTCAACAAGAATCAGGCACATTGAACCTTGATTTTTTAGGAATCATGCATCTCCCCTCTTGGAAAACTGATGATCTAGTCACTGAGAAGAGCTTGGATATCGTTGACAAGGCTAAATCTGTAAACAATTTGCCAGAACATGATCTACCAACAAATAGATCACCCAAAGATCCAGGTACTAAAATAAACATGAATATCGAAACATATTATTGCTCCTCTGCTTATGTAAGCCAGGAAATAAAGTGTTTTTTTCAATGTAGATGAACATCAAGTTGATAAAGCAGCAAAAGTAGCTCGAAGGGTAACAGTACTATCCTTGTATACAAAGCACCGTGTTTTGGTGTCTGTTGGTACGCATTTCTTACGTCTTTTTTACTTGCCTGTATACTGTAGAAACTTAGGGAGAAAAGGCGCGAGAAGAGAGCAATGGATTTGGTTCATAAAGATGATGAAGCGCGTGTTAAGCTGGAGAATGCCGCTATTGAGCGATCAAAAGCTGTTGATTCTGCTGTGCTTGGAAAATACAGCATATGGCTTAAAAGAGAATGAAAACGAGAATTCAGACTCTACAGTTAGGCTGATGAGGGACCAAGTAATTATGGCTCGTGTCTATTCTGCGCTTGCTAAATCAAAGAACAACAGCGATCTATATCAAAAACTACAGATCCGAATCAAGGAAAGCCAGCGAGCTGTTGGAGAGGCTTCTGCTGATGCTGACCTGCATCACAGGTGTACATCTGCTTCACTTCTTTCCTTATTCTGGGAAAAACTGTTTCTTACTTTGCTCCTTTTAACCATCTATGTTGCAGTGCACCGGAGAAAATCAGAGCAATGGGTCAAGCTTTATCAAAGGCTAGAGAAGAACTTTATGATTGCATGGCAATCACTCAGAGACTAAGGGCTATGCTTCAGTCAGCAGATGAACAGGTCAGGAGCTTGAAGAAGCAGAGTACATTTCTTAGCCAGTTGGCTGCAAAGACAATTCCAAACAGCATTCACTGCTTGTCTATGCGTTTTGACAATTGATTACTATCTCCTCCCCTTGAGGAACGGAAATTCCCAAGGAGTGAAAACTTAGAAAACCCAAATCTCTATCACTATGCACTTTTCTCAGATAATGTCTTGGCAGCCTCTGTTGTTGTGAACTCGACCATCATGAATGCTAAGGTATTTTGCATGTACTTTTAGTCAATAACTCGATTGCACTCCAGTAAGTAGTTTCTAACATTGATGTTTGCAATGACCTTTTCAGGAACCAGAGAAACATGTTTTCCATCTTGTGACTGACAAGTTAAACTTTGGAGCCATGAACATGTGGTTTCTGCTGAACCCACCTGGCAAGGCCACCATCCATGTTGAGAATGTGGACGAATTTAAATGGTTGAACTCATCATACTGTCCTGTGTTGCGGCAACTTGAGTCTGCTGCCATGAAAGAGTACTATTTCAAAGCTGATCGTCCCACCACTTCTCTCAGCAGGTTCTTCGAACCTAAAGTATCGAACCCCAAGTACCTCTCTATGCTGAACCACTTGAGGTTCTATCTCCCAGAGGTCTATCCAAAGTTGGATAAGATACTCTTCCTCGACGATGACATAGTTGTGCAGAAAGATTTGACAGGGTTGTGGGATGTTGATCTTAATGGAAAGGTCAATGGTGCTGTGGAAACCTGCGGGGAGAGTTTCCACCGTTTTGACAAGTATCTTAATTTTTCAAATCCGCACATTGCTCGGAACTTTGATCCAAATGCTTGTGGCTGGGCTTATGGGATGAACATATTTGATCTGAGGGAGTGGAAGAAGAAAGATATTACTGGGATATACCACAAATGGCAAAATATGGTGAGAATTCAGTTCTTGTTACTGAATTGCATGACTTACAATAAACTGTTTTACAAATCTGTACATTCTTAGTTAAACTCATTATATCTCACATAATCCTCTGTTCTTTTTTAGAATGAAGACAGAGTTCTTTGGAAGCTTGGGACACTTCCGCCTGGCCTCTTGACCTTCTACAAGTTGACACACCCACTGGACAAGTCATGGCATGTTCTCGGATTAGGATACAATCCAAGCATAGACCGATCAGAGATAGACAGTGCTGCTGTGGTTCATTACAATGGGAACATGAAGCCATGGCTGGAGCTAGCAATGACCAAGTACCGACCATATTGGACCAAGTATATCAAGTATGATCACCCTTACATCCATGGATGCAACTTGAGTGAGTAGATAGTCGTGCTGAAACTGACAGATGACGAAGAGCCTGTTGGACAGAAGTTATCCACTACCATGTCCTTGTGGTGCGTTCTTTGGTTCAGCAAAGTGGTACTACCTGAAGCTCTTGATTGCTTTCCTCCTTCCCTCTTCTCTCCCCTGAAAATTCACCGGCGGATGTTCTGACGAGTTTTTTTTTTTTATTATAGCGATGTGTTTTTTTATTCATTTATTAGTAATGTAGTAGTTATATTTTACCGGCAAAATTAGCAGGAGAAAAACTTACAATGTGCTTATGCGGCTGGTGTCTAGAGAATTGATGTTGCCGAAATGGGATTGTCTTTTGTATCAGATGATGATATAAAGTAGTACAATCCAAAGCGGAAGGCATGAATCAAGTGGATTGTAGGGTTAACCCTGAGTCCTGACTGATGTATAAAACTATTACCTCTACAGAATCAAGAAATTCTGGTATCCTTTTGTGACTAATCTTGTGTTACTCGTTCACGTGTTGCATGGTGAGCCTGCTGGCGAACCTGATGCTCCAGCCCGGGGCTCAACGTATGCGAAGGTGCGGAGGATGTGCCGTCCGCCGCTGCTTACCCGGCAATCAGCTCGAGCCTTTTCCATGTTCCGATCAAGCCTCTCGCCATCGCCCCTTTTCAGCCGCTCACGGTACAAGGGTAGCTCCACGATGCCCAAGATGGCGGCGACCACCTCCTGCTTCTGCTTGACGCGCGCGCGGTCCTCTCCTCGGCCACACGGTGAAGCTGCGCCACTCAGCGTCTTCACGGCGCCCCTGCCCTCCACCAGCAACTTCTCGCCGCCGCGCTCGATGCTGGACACGCCACGCTCCTTGATCCTGTGCGCGTACAGCGTCCCGTCCCCCCCCTGCAGCAGCAAGTCGCCGTGCCGCACGGCGTGCGGCCCAGCCACGTGCCGTGACAGGCCGCGGAGCTGCACCCCTGCAAGAGAGGCTCCACCGGCCGTCGTCCCCGAGGCGCCACATGTCGATGCCGTCGTTGGACGCCGCGAACGGGTCGCCGGAAGTCGGGTTGTGCCTCACGCTGGTGACCACGCACGGCGCCGCGTCCGCATCCAGCAGCCGGCAGTAGAGCGGCCTCCGGTGGGCGTCGAACGGCGGGGGCTCGACCAGCGTGGCCTCCTCTCGGCCCAGGTGAAAGCGGACGAGTCTGGCTCTCGCCACCTCGTAATGTGTGAGCCAGTACACTGCGCCGTTGTTGTACACGGCGCCGCCGGCGGCCAGGCAGCACGCGGCGGCACGGGGAGTGCGTACGGACCTCCAGTGCTTGTCTCCTACACTGTGCACGTACACCACCTCTTTCATCCCCACGGAACCGGAACTCGCGGTCTTGTAGTCGTGTGGGACGTGCACGATCTTGTACAGCTTCGCGGTCGCGTCGAAGCCGAGGCAGTACGCGCGTGGGTCGCTCCGCGTGCTCGTGCACGGCGGCGAAGGTAGGTCGAGCGACTCGCCGGTGGCCGGGTTGGAGATCCTGAGGACGCAGCTGCGCACGTCGAGAAGGCAGAGCAGGCCGCCGCAGGTTCCGACCATGTCAACCGACGTGCCCGCCGTGAACTTGGCCGTGACGGACCACTGCTCGTCGAGCACGAGGCCGCGGCCAGGCCGTGGCTTGGCGCCGGCGAGCACCGGGGAAAGAACACGACCGTGTGAGTCGTCGGCGCCTTTTGGCTACCATCCGGTTCGCGGTCCACGTGGAGGCTCGCATCAGCGCCGTCGTCGTCGTGCGGCGTTGCCGATCGGCGGGTGGCACCGAGTGCGGTGGGCGCCGGAGCTTGCCGCATCTGCCGTAGCACACAAATGGCCAGCCGTGTGCCGAGGTGGAAGCGGAGTGGAGCTGCACGCTTGGCTGACCTCGTCTCTCTTGCTCGGAACGTCTACGATTACGAATTCGAGAGAACAAGTGCATGCGCGAAATTTATACGAGGTGCAGTAGGAGATCAGTGGATCACGCTCCTGAGATGATAGTGCAGCGGTCGTAGCCGGCGTAGTACGAAATGTGTGAACAGTTTTTGTTTTTTCTAAAGAAAGATTGGTAGTAAGCGTCCCAGTAGTGGTCACGGTTGATTCAGTTGGTCACGCAGCGTGCAGGTTGAGCTTTTCTAGACAACCCAACCGTAACATCAAAGCCGATCCCATTATTTTTAGATATACAAATATCAGTTAGACCGTTTCCTTTCACATTAAACAATGCTGCCGGTCTATTTTTGCTTGCCAAGGAACGCTAAAGAATAAAGATGTGCGTGTGCTCTGATGTGTCAATCATTGTGCAAAGAGCAATATTTTGGAGAAACGAGTTCATCACGCGAAGAGAGTGAGATTTATGTATTCTAAAAATACTTTGCCAATATTAGGGTGCATTGGGCATTAAGGCATTTTTGCATATGTAGTAGCACGATGCTTTTTGTGGGGAATTACTGAAAAGGTCAAATAACTTTTGACCTTGGTGAAAATAGGAAGGTAATATGATGGGAACTCTATTTTTCAGAAATATTTTTTTGAAAAAAGGTAATCGTCGCAATTTTCATTAACGTCACATTCTGCCCCACTAATGCACCGTCATTCTCATTGCTAAACCTATCCCACAAAACATCCCTAGAAAAAACATCCCCCACTCAGACGTCACTTATCTATCCACCCCAAACTTATACAAGTAAAAAAATTTGCTTCAAATGTTGGGGGGCATGGCCCCCGCCAGCCCCCTCTTGGCTCCGCCACTGGCTGTTGCAATGATTGAGTAGACGGGTATCGAAGGGCATGAACCAAAATAGAACAAGAGCATAATAGATACTTGACAGACTTGTATTTTACTTTCTGCAATTTACTTTTGCAAAGTAGGGATGCCTTATTTCTCAAGTTGATCATGAGTTGTCTTGGCTTCCAAGTAGATGCAGCATCTTGTTTTATGCAAGAATATGCTTAGGAGTAGTTGAGGCAAGGAGCTCTGCCTATATAGCAGCAGCCACCCCCATTGTAATCAAGACATTGCAATTTCAATTCAATCCAAGCGCCCCATGGTCAAGCTGACCTCGGGGTTCTTTCTGATCTATGTTTGGGCAACAGATACAAAAATAACTCAATAGATTATTTTGCAGATTATGTGTAATCAATCGATTGTCGTGCACCCTTATAAAGCGGCTGATCTTTTCGTACATGAAATTTCTTCAGTGTCAGCTATACATTCCCACAGGATCCTTTAGATTTCTCGGTTTACAAATTAACTTGTGTTAGCACCCTTTTTTCAGATGCAGCAAATATCTGATGAGTGTCATATATCTCGTTGTGAAGACAAGAAGATAAGACAACCCATAAATAGAATGGGGTTGCTCATGCGGATATGTGCTTTGTATAGAGACACTAGACGATGACCAGCAGAAAGCAAGCTGACAAAATAAAACTGAAATTGGGCTCTGAACCTAACATATGTTGCTTCCTCTGCATTCTTCAGACGGGATTCCTTTATTTTTCTTTGTTCTCGATATGTCAAGTGGTTAATTTGTCAGGTCTTGCCATGAGCTTTCCATGGATTTCCATTTCATTGACCAATCCAAGTGACATCTTCATGTATAAACAAAATGGAAGCGGCAGCAGTCACTAGCAGATTAGGTGTGGTAAGTGGTGCAAACCCCCACCCGTTGTTTTTGTGTTGTTGCCTGCGCTCGATCGCTTCAATTTTTATGATAGAGAAACAGAGAAATTGCTGACTTATTCAAAACTCAAAAGCTAGGAGCCTAGCACATGTCTCAGACAAATGCATTGAGCCACATGAAAAGAAACAAGGAGCCAGAGAGACCGTTTGAACCAATGCAACCCCAGTGTTATGAATCGTGACGTGGTGCTAGTACTGCTCTGTCGATTTCAACTATCTGACTCACTCACTGACCTGGTCGCTAACACGCTCGCGGCGGTTATGTGTCATCATACAGCTCACCTGATCGATTTTCTGATGAACAGTACAGTGGCCACCAGTCATATGAATGGGCAACGTGCGTGCATAGCCACCAGGTAGTGTGGCGACTCCAGTTCATATTTGCCTGTGTGTTTATATAGAAGTGGTGTCCGTTCTAGAGATCGACCACATCTTCTTCACAGGAGGGGAATGTCACTGTTATAGGAGTGAAGTCTCCAAGGAGAGGCAGGATAATTTAGCCAGAGAGACAAACAACAAGCTAGACCTAACGAGCTGCCCCCAGAAACATTCTCTCTTCCAGCCTCGGTTTCTCACCTGGATCCGCATCTAGAGATTGGTCGTCGTCCTCCTCGTCCCCTAGGTCGCAATTCCCTCTTCGGCGCTTACGATTCGTCGATCGGTTCGTCTGCGTGGAGATGATCAACAGGTGCTTCTGCTGCCTCGCCGGCGATGATGAGCCGGAGCCAACCGCTGCACCACCCGCCGGTCGTCGCACTCGCAGGTACGCATATATGTATGCTTCGTTGACCATGAGTATCTGCAAGGCAGGTTATCCCGTGCTGTATCTCTGAACAGCGCTATGATCAGTCAAGCTGATGAATCTTCCTGTCGGTGACACTACCGGATGATTTTGAAGGACGAATCCGTCGAGGACACCCAAGAGCAGGAGTATAGAGTATCCATGGGAGATCTACAGCCTCAAGGAGCTCCTGCAGGCGACCAACAACTTCAACGATAGCAACAAGCTCGGGGAGGGCGGATTCGGCACCGTCTACTGGGGCCGCACCGCCAAGGGCGTCGAGGTGCACGCACTACATATCTGTTCATGGTCTTGTCAGTTTACATACATGTCGTAATAGATCGTAATTTGTTTGTTGCCGGCGGGTGCATGCATCCTGATTTCCTGAGCGGCAAATGTTCTATCCGTGTCCAGATCGCGGTGAAGCGGCTCAAGGCGATGACGGCCAAGGCGGAGATGGAGTTCGCCATCGAGGTGGAGATCCTCGGCCGTGTCCGGCACAAGAATCTTCTCAGCCTCCGCGGTTTCTACGCCGGCGGTGACGAGCGTCTCATCGTCTATGACTACATGCCAAACCACAGCCTGCTCACGCATCTCCACCCCCAACGCGGCGCCCCCTCCTCCCAGAATCATCAGCCCCTCGACTGGGGCACGCCGCGTTGCCATAGCCATCGGTGCCGCCGAGGGCCTCGCGTGAGTCATCATGCATCCAGTTGCACACACACCGACACCATGCACCAAAAGATTCCATTGGTTCCTGCCATCTCATCTCGTTAAGAATCCGGCCGTGTCTTGATTTCAGTTACTTGCACCACGAGGCGAACCCGCACATCATACACCGGGACATCAAGGCGAGCAACGTGCTGCTGGACGCGGACTTCGTTCCCAAGGTCGCCGACTTCGGGTTCGCCAAGCTCATACCGGACGGCGTGTCTCACCTGACGACGCGGGTGAAGGGCACGCTGGGCTACCTGGCGCCGGAGTACGCCATGTGGGGGAAGGTTTCCGAGAGCTGCGACGTCTACAGCTTCGGCGTGCTCCTCCTGGAGCTCGTCAGCGCGCGCCGGCCGCTCGAGAAGCTGCCCGGCGGCGTCAAGCGGGAGATCGTGCAGTGGGCGGCGCCGCTGGTGGATCGCCGCAAGTGGGAGCGCATCGCGGACCCGCGCCTCGCCGGAAGGTTCGACGCGCACCAGCTCCGCGCCTTGGTTGAGGCCGCCATGCTGTGCACGCAGAGCAACGCCGAGAACCGGCCGGCCATGGCCGAGGTGGTCGAGATGCTCAGGTTCAGTGGTGAGCGGCGGACAACCAAGCGAGATTGTCCCGGTGATCGCCGCGAGCAGCGAGATGACGACTCCAGACCTGAACGACGTCACCGGCAGCAGCGAGCCCCTGGACAGGCGAATGAGCTGGAAGCTGACCAAGCTCAGGTGATGGACCGTCCATCCGGATTCACGCATGTGTTATCATATGCAATTGAGGTGCAAATGCTTAGTGCATTTAGCAGAATGCACTGTTAATTGATAAGATTACGCAAACGGTGCTGATGGTGTTTGGTGGGAGAAATCAGGAGTTGTTAATCATCTCGCCTGCAAAGTTTTGTTTGCTTGCGTTGTTGGGCTTTGTTGCATGCATTTGCTTATTATTTGTTCGATATAATATGGCATATATGGGAGCAAGCAGATCGATGTGCACAAAAGATTAAGCAAGGGTATAATCAATCTTTCTTCTCTACATAGATACTTTGGGATATTCAACCCCGAGGGCCGTTACGTTTGTATGGTTTAGAGCCAAATAAAATTGAGGAAGTATAGATACATGCAATCCATGCTTGGTTGGCGGTGTTTTGGATATTTTATAGATACTGATGCAATGTTTGGAAAGCCGGAACGGAAGTAACTTACAAATGTTGTTAAATAGCCGCACACTACTACTCCAAGCTTAGGCCTGTTTTGGTTAGAGAGACTGGGGACTAAAGACTAAAAGAGACTAAAAATTAGTTATTAGCCTCTTCCAAGAGTCTATTGGACTAGGGATTAAATGAGATTAAAAATTAGTTTTTAGTCCCCTTGTTTGGTAATTTAGATAAATGGGACTAAAATCTAGTCCCTAGTTCCAAGTTCAGAGGAACCAAACAGGGTCTTACTTCCCCTTCCATGCTTGCTCAGCTTGAGTAGGGAGGGGTACCGAATTTCCTGAAATTGTGGTGCTGAGCAGGCTTTTTTTTTTCATATATAGGCTCTTTAGCTGGGTGCCCGAGGAATTACGTGGCTATACTATGCAATTCAACTCGAATCAAAATTAGTGCTTCTTTAATTCCAAATTATAAGTCATTTTGGTCTTTCTAAATGCATTTATTTTACTATGCATCTATACATAGTGTATAATTAGATGCATAGCAAAAGCAATGTATCTAAAAAGACAAAACAAACTATAATTTGCAAATGAGAGGCTGGAGTATATAATTCATCGCCAGTTTTACTCTGGCAATCTACTCGAATCAAGGTTATAGATCCGATTTAACGAAGAAAGAGAAGAAAATAAGGGTAGATAATTATTTCTCGATTGGGAAATCACGCCGTCTCGCGCTCAAATAGTAATAATTTTACCTTGGGGACGAAGCGGTCTTGTTTCTTCCCCATATTCGTTTCTTCCTCGCGGACGAACCTGGCCTATATCATCGGGGTCATCTCTGTTCATCAATAGTGTAAAACTTGTTGTGTTAACGTAATGACAACGTAGATTCACCATTGTCGCTCCTCATTGTTAATTAGCTTGCTACTTTTCGCTGTCGTGCCTCGCTACCACCAACCATGCACACCACACTTCCTACCACTCTCGCTCCTTGTAACGCTGCGGTTTTGCCGAGCTCGGTACCATGGTGGCGAAGCTCAATCTTGGACAATGTCATGGGGCTGGAAAGTTGTGTCAACAACATTCTCGGACGGCAAGCGTAGAATCTCTCTCGAAATGACCAACAAGAGGAAGACTTGGTCAACATGTTCTTAGCACCTGAGACTCCAAAAGCCAACTGAAGTAGGTCGTCCTTCACCACCCCTTCCCATCTGTATCCAATGGGTTCCACATCGCCACCCACAGCCACCTGTCGGTCATGCATGTTACTCAAGCCAACATTCTCGCTTCCGCTTCGTCGACCGCAGCTTTAGTGTTTGCTTCTCTCTAAGGCGGAACGCTCCTCTACCGATGCATTTTGGCATCCCATAGCTTCGCATATCGATTAACCCCGTTCATCTTCAGTTCAAGGGCGCACAATTAGTGAGCTATTACCGTGTCGTGCTTTCGGTTGCATCATCAGGTGTGGAGAGAGAGGGATATAAGGGAGAAAAGGATGAAAGAGATATGTGAATGGGATCAGTCCAAATTAATCGTGGGTTCCTATCAAGAAACTCTATGTTAGGTGAGTTAGTTTCTAAAGAGAGTGTCTCATTGACATAACATCTAAGGAAAATACCAAATTGTTTAAGGTTGGGACTGCGCTAATGGGCTTCATCATCTAACGTGTCTTCTCATTGAAAGTAGTGGTTCACCAATCGTGATATGCGATCTACATCCATTCAAGTGTGGTGCTTCATACGGATAGTAGATAATAGATTAATAGCTTCATCAACCTTGTCGCTAGGTTATATCAAAGCTGCAGAGTTGGCACCGCAATTTCGACGACATATGCATTTTAAGTATAATGTCACTACAACAACATGTATACCGTCCATGAATTGAGCCTGTTGGACATGCCCGCCAGAATTTGATATTAGCGCCGCATTTAACTAGAAATGTTTGCGGCGTTGCCGCATATGGCCAGTGTGTGAGCTGTTGGCAACGCTGATGAGCCCACTTTTTCGAGGAAAATAACCATTGTTGATTAGCAAGGAGGTAATGCTCAGATGCACAAACAAGTGTCATTGGAGATTGGTAGAACATGACTGACTCATGAAAACGGAGTTCAACAATTTTATTCCATTCAAATTTAAATACCTTATGCTTAAGCGAGGATTTTGTATGTTCTTTGGCGTATTATTTTTTTGCTTGGTTGAAAACTAGAACTTGGCCTAGAGGAGGCATCACCTTTTTGTCTCTCTCTTGCTTTGCAATGAGCCCTGGAATATAATATGGGCTGCCGACAACAAAAGTTATTGGTGTCTCAAGCTTGTAGACCGACCCGCGTCGGTCCATATGCAGCATATCATCTCCCTTTTGCGTGCACTTTCGGTGTCAAGCGATGGAGAGATATCGATTCCTTCGTCGTGTCCCTGTCACGTACTAGTACATGCACGTATGTCTCCCGGCCCATCGCTCCATCACTCGCATCCGTGACGACCTGCTGGATTCACCTCCTCGAGACCACCTCGACTCTGATGTCTCTTTCTGTGGTGATCGATGAAGTGAACAAGTAACAGGCCAGGTAGGCAGGATATGGCCGGGGGCTCTGCAATATGCTGCAGACAAAAGCGCAAGTCGTATTTGGTCGGTCAATGATCGGAAGATTTGAAGCAATGGCCAACGCCTTCTTTTTGGTGATTATTTACTCTACGGCCGATGAATCAAGTAGTAGGTTTGGCACCTGTAGCCTGTAGATAATAGGCTAGTCGCTAGTGAAAGCATTATTGACACATTCATGTTCCCCGCGAATCGTTAATGTCTTCAATCCATTTTGCATCGCATGTAGTACTAGTATCAACTTTGCCGTACTAGCTTGATACTAGTTGATAGTTGATAGTGATACTACTTGACAATCACACACATGTACTCCTACTAGGCATATATAAGCACAGTCTTTTTCATCTTTTTTTTTTGTGTGTGTGTGTGTGTGTGTGTGTGTGTGTGTGATGGGCACGGGAGTGACAGAGAATTGAAGCAAAGAATTAAACAAGCTATAGCCTGGAGCAATGATCGCACGTACCACTTCTGTGGAAACAGGAGGCCTGCGCGCGTTCGGGATAGGAGGAGCAACAGGAGAATTTGTTGTAGCAACGCCACTTTTCTGGACACGTACGTACCGGGCCTGTGCTCCTGGATTAACAGTACATTTTCCGAATTCTCCGAGACAAGGTTGGGGGCGATGACAGGGGTCCTTACTCCACGATTACCCCGATATGCATCTGTAATCGTACCAATACATACTGTACGTATACTTTCTGCTGGTTTCATAAAGGTCTGTACCTACGCCCAACTGTTCACGGTACAGCGCGACAGGTTTTACTGCGATTGATTGGTGTACAGTGTGCAGCAGGTTTTATTGGGCCGTGAAGGGGCTTCTGCGAGTGTACATATTCGTGTCAGCCCAGAATTTCATTTTCACCTGCACTATTTGCTCCTACTACTGCGTTACCAAAAGAAAAGGAGTACTATAGTATTTTGTAAAAGAGGTTTCAAATTTCCTACATTTTGCATTTTGTAAAAGAGGTTTCAAATTATTTCCTGCTACATTCAAATTGGAAATGAACCTGCGAGCGGCGTCAGAAACCAGAAATGTCTGCTGCCTGAACTGAACCCGGCGTTGGTTCTCTACTCCGCCCGCGTGCAAGCCCAACAGCTGAAAGAAGAGGCAGTCACAGGCTCACGGTGCGACAGCTTACTCTAGCCCGCAAATCCAGCCACGCGTCCCGAGGTTGTAGGCGCATGCAGTGCAGTGCAGCAGCCGCACGCCGCAGTCCGCCTCGCGGCCGTGTCTCCCGCACCCATCCAGTTCGTTACGCGTTGGGATCGGCGCGCGGCGCGGCGCGCTTGCTGGGCCTTGGCCAACGGACAGACACGGGCGAGCGCATCGCATCGTCGTCCATTCATTCGTCGTCCAGACCCAGGGTGTGTTTAGTTGGTGAAATATTTTGGGTTGGTCTCATCGTAGTATTTTTGTTTGTATTTGGTAATTATTTTTTAATTATGGACTAACCAGGCCAAAGGATTCGCCTCGCACTTTTCAGCCAAACTGTGCAATTAGTTTTTTTTGTTTACCTACATTTAACGCTCCAAATATGTGTTAAAAGATTTGATGTGACGGATACTATAACACTTTTTGGGTTCACTTTTTGCGTTTGCATCAAGAACTAAACATGGCACCAGACCAGCCAGCCGCCCTCCGCCGCTACGCACTGTTCCCTCCGTGTCCCGCGCGCGCATCCCCGCGCGCCCGCCCGGTAATCAGCGGAGCGGCGCGCGCAGACGCAGCCGCCCAGCGCGCGCATCGCATCGCATCGCGTCGCAGTCGCCCAGTCGCAGCGACACCAGCGCGCGCTGCCCTCTCGCATCACACGGGATGACGACGACGGGAGTGCGGCGGACGGGACCACGCCGGGCCCGGGCCGCGGGAGGCACGGCGGACGTGGTTGGCACAGTGCTAAAAATTGAAAAAACACAAAAGGAAACGAGGAGATCGAAGCGGAACGGAAGGCTCGGGGTCAACTCGGGCGAGCCGCGAGGAGCAGGTACAACGAGTAACAGCGGCGCACGGCTCGAGGCGCTCGCTCGCTGCATCCAGCCGGCCGGCCAACAGCCTCGGCCGCTTCCGGGCTTCGCTTCATTATTGGGGCCCGGACTTTCTCAGCACAGCAGCAGGCACTGCAGCGCGGCGGCATCGGGATCCTGTTCCCAACTTTTTCCGTCGTCGTCTGATCGTCTCCAGCAACCTGCCTTGCCCCTTTTATCGCTGCAGTGGCAGTACCTGTGGGGGCAGTAAAAACCGCTGCGTGCCTGCCGGTGGAGCTTTGTCGAGGAAGACGGTCCCGGCCGCCTGCATGCACCCCCGGAGTAAAATCCTGGTCGTGCTGCTGTGTTGCTGCTCCGGCTACTGCACGCCGGAGATGTGAGTGACATGCCACCGGCAAACAGACGCCTGGAGCATCTTGACCTTCACTTGAAACTTCACCGTAGGAGTAGGAGTATGGATCAAGAACAGCTCACGATTGCTCCATGGAATTGACGATTTTCTTATTTTGCCAAGTCATTTTATACTACTAGCATTCGTCGCTGCCATTACCATCATCATTATATAATGCAGGCCATCTGAAACGTGCCCGGCTCCGAGTAGAGAACAGCGCCGAGGCGCACGGCAACGGCCTTGGCGCGGGCGGGCGGTCGGTCTTGGCAACGGTCTTGACGCACGGCAACGGCAAGAGAATGCTACGGCCGGTGCGACGCAGCACCCACCGCACGGCAAGCCAAGCCAAGGACAAACAAAACCTGATCCCACACAAGCTTCAGCTTCAGGAGCCTGAACCGGTTGGCTTGTCCCTTTGCGTTTGTTTTTACCCGCAGTCGCTGTGGCAGTGGCAGGCTACGAACAGGGGCCGCCGTATGTACGGGCCTTCGTTCTGACTCGATCGAGAATGAGGTGTGGATCTGATCGTGATCAGAGCTCACAATAAATGGAGCCGTCCGGCCGGGGCGGCGCGTGGGCGGCCCACGAGTACTCTCTCCTTGAATGCGCGCTGCTTGTCGTTTGATGCATCATCATGCAATGCAAATGCAATTGCTAGGGCCACTGGTCGGTTTATCAATTCTGGCTGCTGCTTCCAATTCCCTGCATCCACACCCCACCACAACTGGCCACGCATCCCCAGCCCAACACAGCTAGTACATCGACCGCGATCGGATCGGCAGCCGGCCTCAGCTCTCCACAGATCGATCGGGACCAGGACGACGTACAAACAGTGGCCGGAAACGTTCGGTACAGCAACCAACGTGACGACCTCAATGTATGCTGCTCTAGTGGGGGCAATGGGCGTTCAATTCGCATCCTCATGCTGCCAACATCCCGGCCGGTTCCCCCAATCTGTACAACCAACACCGCTGCACAGCGCCGGCCGCGAGGTGCAGTGCAGTGCATGTGTATGGTATAGTCGTACCGGGCGCCGCTTTTTCGAGTGTGGACGCCACGCTACTAGTGCCTCCTGCCTGCACTTTGGTGCATGCCTTGGTGGTCGTCATCGATCTGATTCTGTATTCCAGCTGAAAAAGCTCGGTTTTGACGCTCGATCTAACACTTCCATTGGACAAAGCTTTTTTGCTGTTTCAGCAATCATGCCGCTACTGCTAGCACGAATCTGTAACACTGATGGATCCATTGCCTTGTTTGTTAGTAGCCTGTGATCGATCCAATTTGCTCAAGGTTTATTGCACGATAAGATGCGGCTCTAAGCTAGACTAGAAAGATTTTATTACTAGTAGTAGTATAAATGGCTGGGAATGTCAACCAATTAAGCATCTTCGTCTCAAACAAATCACAGCAGACACAAGCAAAGCTGCAGAATGTCACACAGGTTTCCCGTGCATGATCAAGGTCCACATCCCACATCACACACGGAGTACTACAGTAGTGTCGTCGTCCCTTTCTTTCCCTGCAAACCGGGACGGCAGCTGACTGGACCACTAGCAAAGCGTCCACGGGGAATGCAGGCGGGGACACGGATTCCAGCGACGTCACGCGTATCTCCGGCTAGATCGATCACCACGCACGGTGTCGTCGTCACGCACGGCACACACTGCTGCCGCCCCCCGCACCCGTCTGTCTATTCCACGCCCCCATTGACCAATCCGATGCTGATGCATACCTTGCCCGGGTGTGTGACAGCTGACCCCTGTGAATTTGGCGACTAAACTAAACGCCGCGAGGAGACAGCGACGCGATCCGTTCCGTAGCCGCGGCGAGACGACTTGCTTGAGACGGAACGGAGAGCGGGACGACGACCCAGACAAGCGCGTGGCGTGGATGGAGCGCCACCCGCCCAACCAGGACGAGGAGGGGAGTCGTCCGCCGCGTTCGATCGCGCATGTTGGGTTGGACTGCCCCACCCCACCCGAGCTGGCCCCGGTGTCGCCGTGTCCGACTCGGCGCCGCGAGCTTCGCGCATGTTGGGTTGAACGAACGTGGGCGAGCCGGCGCCGGCGGCCGGGATGAGCTTTTGTTGCGGGATTGAAAGCAGCTGTTGCGTCGCACGTAAAGACGGCAGCAAAAGCAGCTCCCGTGTTTCCCGGTCTTGACCCCGCGCGGCGGACCAGGGAGGGCGTGCGTGCGGGCGTGCATGGGCCGCCCCGCGCCGCCCGTGCCGCGCGCGGATCAGACCCGTGTCGGTGGGACGCACGCAAACAACAGCTACCAGTGTCTGCCGATGGATTGAATGGTCGAAATAAACAAGGATTTTGGCCAGCAGATGGATTGTGGATTTTTCTGTTCCGGAGATAGGGGATACCGGCATTTGCGTGCCAAGCTTTTGAATATTGCATTGACCAGCAGAGATTGATAGGGAGATGGGCATACAAACATTTGCATGCAGACGCAGGGACTGAATTCTGGAGCACGCCACCATCATCATGCGGCAATCCTTGCTGCTAGTACTCCAGACTTCACTCCAGCACATTCCATTCCAGCTAGGCCATATTCAGGCGGCGGCACCAGCACCAGCACCAGGGGCAGGGGCAGGCCACCCATCACGTTGCCCCCCAGTATTCTATTGGGTGACTGTACCCTCCTTTTTCCGACTCCTCTCTCGCAACCCAACCCCGTCTCTCTCTCTACTATCAGCAGCAGCAGCCACTGAAGCCCAGCCCACAGCGGCCGTGTTGGTGTGGTGCCTGTCTCTCGTGGTGCGGAAAGGAGATAGAGAGAGGGAGGGAGAGAGGGAGCGGCAGGCAGGCAATAAATGGCAGTTTAGGTGCGCGCAGGCTTATGGCGGCGTGGCAGGTCCTCTCTGTCGCCTCACCGTCTTAACTCCGGCCGCGCGCCGGCACCACAAACCACACCGCTCGGCTCGGCCCGCGAGCACGCAGGTTTTAATCCGTCGCAGAGCAACTTGAGCACGCCGCCCAGAGCACAGACTACGAGCAGCCAGCGGAGCGAGCGATTGAGAGATCAGGCCGGCAGGCGGCGAGCTCTCGCTTCACCTTCACCTTGCCGGGCACGGCGCACGGCACGGCGGCCTATGGATTTGGGCGCATGGCGGGGTTCCCTCTAGGCGGAGGAGGCCACAGCCAGAGCCGCGACGGCGCCCCGGCAGCGTCGTCCGTCCCGCCGGTGCACCCGTCCGACGCCGCGTCCTTCCTCTACGCCGCGCGCGCGGGGGCCGGACTGCAGCTATGGCAGCAGCACGAGCAGCAGCAGCAGCAGCAGCACACGTTCTACACCTCCAACATCATCCGCTTCTCCGATGATCCGCCCGGCGCCGCGCCCTCGCTCACGGGCGCCGCGTCGTCGTCGTCGTCGCGCGGCACCAGGGGCGGAGGGGGAAGCGGAGCCGGCGCCGGCGGGGTCAGCTGCCAGGACTGCGGCAACCAGGCCAAGAAGGACTGCGTGCACCAGCGCTGCCGCACCTGCTGCAAGAGCCGCGGCTTGACCTGCGGCACCCACGTCAAGTCCACCTGGGTCCCGGCCGCCAAGAGACGCGAGCGCCAGCAGCAGCTCGCCGCGCTCGCGGCCGCCGCCACGACGACCGCCGGCGCCGGACCGTCCCGCGACCTCACCAAGCGCCCGCGCGCGCGCCCTCACCGTCGCCACCCCACCACGTCCTCGGGTATGTATGATAAGATGGCAATCATGCACGTTCATCTCTAGGAGTAATCATCATCTTGCTTGCTTGGGCCTCGTCTAATCGCATCGCATCTCATGACGAAATTCTTCTTGTCTTGTGTTCCCGTGCTACCACGTACGCGCGTGCAGGGGATCAGCAGATGGTGACGGTCGCCGAGAGGTTCCCACGGGAGGTGAGCTCGGAGGCGGTGTTCCGGTGCGTGCGCCTGGGGCCGCTCGACCAGGCCGAGGCGGAGGTCGCGTACCAGACCACCGTCAGCATCGGCGGCCACGTGTTCAAGGGCATCCTTCATGACGTCGGGCCTCACGGCCTGCCCGCCGCTGGAGCAGGAGGAGGAGGCGGCGGCGGCGCCATCGAGTACCACTTCCGCCACGCCGGGGACGGATCGCCGCCGAGCACGACAGCCGCTGGCGAAGCAGGCGGCGTGGGCAATGTCATCGTGTCATCGGCTGTGGTGATGGACCCGTACCCGACGCCCGGACCCTACGCCGCCTTCCCGGCCGGCGCGCCCTTCTTCCACGGCCTGCCGAGACAGTGACCGGCGGCTCAGCACCAGCACCAGCAGCCGTCTCGCTCGCTGTGTAACGACATCACGACTCCCATCCCTCTCCACCTTGCTCGATCTGTCATTTTCGTTAGCTTCCTAAATTCTTAGCCTCTTATTGAGATGCATAAATTCATGTTCCTTTCTAGAGAGCCTAGCTAGCTAGCTTAGGCGCGGGTTAGACTTCTTGGGATCATTTGATGGGGTGAGTAGCAATATACTCAGTCGCCGCTGCAAATGGCTAAAATCTGACAGTTAGGGACCTTGATGAGACATTCGAGATGGTTTCTTGCACTGTTCTCGCTGATGATTTTGGTAATTCTTGTTGTTGGTGTGTTTTTGCTCAGTGTTATTATGATGCTAATGCTTCTTTTGATCTTTCGCCATGTAGCTTCTATGCATGCATGTGTCTTCCATAAGGAGAGACCCCTTTGCTTTACTACTTGCACCTTTGCTCTTCAAAAGCTGAGCCCTAGAAACCTAGTTGGCTTTAATTGGTAGCTCGTGAATCCTTGATATCGTGTCGAGTTAAGTATTGCCGCCTGTGGTTAGTAGACGTGTGTGTGTGAGAGAGAGAGGAGAGAGAGAATTGAGAGTCATCATATGCTCATGGGAGAGAGACAAAAATGGTCCGATGATTGGAAGCTGTGACCGATCGAGCCATGCGCCGATCCCTTGTTTGATTCAGGGAGTTTTTTATGTTTCAGAGAGGGGATCTGGAGACGAGGGCTCGCACATTCTCGTGTTCTTCGTCTCTGACATGATCTTGTTTCCTCGTTGATCCCATCGCGTCAGGGTCCAGAATATTTTTTCCATGGCTTTTCCACAGCATCCTTGATTCCTACCATTGCTACATAGGGGGTTTGCCTGTTTGGGCATAACTTTTCTAACTTCTGCAATGCATTGATTTTCTCAAAAGTAATTTATATTGTTTTTCTTCTACGACATGAGAAATGGTTGCTTTACTAACGGATGGTACCTTTGCATTGTGCTTAATAAGGTATCAATTGCATGTGAAACAAAATAGCGACAAATGATGCGTGACTAAAGTCCTTGCCCAATCTCATGTACAGAAGATGAAATATATTTGCATATGCATGCATATCTAAACTCAATACTCCTATATGCAAAAGCATGGATAATTTGATGGCGTAAAACTTTTGCTTCGTACATGTGATGTTATTATCATTGCTGTTTGAGCATCAAAATATCACAACACACATACATGGCCCTATATTGTTTGTTTCAAATCTTAAGTACCAATTGGTGGCTATGGAAATTCAGTATATAATTGATTAATGTTTTATATATTGACTCAAATATAAGCTATGGGATTCTTTCAGCAGATTAGTGTTTTGTCGGATGTGTTTTTAATTAGCTTCATTCCAAATGGAAACTGTGTCAGGTATATTCATGTCCACACAAAATTATACTTTAAGTCTCCCTTCCTGTGGGTTCAGTGTTCCATTCAGCTAGATCAGCATTAATCCTACTAGTTGTGGTAGGGAACAAATAAATGCAAACTCTATTTTTTTTTTGAACTCACCTCCACCTTGGAGCCCTTTTTGCTCGTATCAATTTTTTTTTCTTTTTGCAAAGAACAATCTAAAGACACCTTGAATCCCTAACGTGGTGTAGTTCAGCTAGATCTTTTTTAGATGATATTTGACGTTTTTTTGTGTTTAGTGACTTTGCATTTATCTGAGAAGTAGCTTTTGCTTATGGCTTTGATGTAGTGTGCTCAATAGGAGAGCATGTTCCTCACCTCCGGTTCTGATTGCAGATTTTATATCAATTCTAAAATATGATCATATTTTGAAGAACATATAGATTTCAACATCTGCCTAAAATGATTTGTGATAATGACGTATCTTTCTCCTCGTCTTTACAGTCAGTAGTTCAACGATAATATTCTTATGATACTGAACTTTTTGAAAAGATGGCAAAGAGTTTTGTGGCAAATTTTATTAGAAGATAGAAAAAGAGATATTACAAAACAAGCTGACGATAATGAATTTAAAATATGTATGAACACACAATTTTCTACTATATTCGTTATTAAAATATGTTTCAACAGTACATCATGATTGGCATCCATATATTAACATGAGGTGTGTAGCTTGTTGTCATTCTGTTGGTGCTCCTGGCTTTTCAGTTATGTTTCTCTTTTGGCATTTCTGAGGAATGAAAATGCCCCTTGTGTTTCCATGTTTGATGGATCCCGAAAAAGTAGGAATGTTGAATTCTTTTTGACTCATGAAATTTGTTTTTGTCGTTGAAGTCCGAGTGCTGCATCTATTGACAAGAAATCGGTGTGTCATCTCTGCTGAGGGGTCCATTGAATTAAACTTCGATTACTGGTTCAACTTGTCCGCCTGTGTTTTGTTTCAAACAAAATATGTCACGCTGTTTACATTTTTTTTTGAGGGAAGTGCCCACTCTTTGGAGTGGACTGGATAGTGCAGAAGCTCATTTTTTATGCAGCTTGGTTTATCCATAACATTTAGACCCCTTTAGATCTTTGAAAATTGAATTTATTGTAATTTAGGCACATATAATTATAGAAATTATATGTGCCTAAATTATAAAAAGGAACATTTCATATCTTTCACCTTATGAATTCGAGATGGTCTTATTTTTAAATAGGCACTTTTCATATCTCATAAGGTGAAAGATATAAAAAAGGCACATTTCATATCTCAGTTGTGTAATCTCAAGTTAATTTCACGCCAAATAGCCTTTTTTTTTTAGAAAAATGAATATGTCCCAAGCCAAATAGCCTAATTTATGAAGTAGATTTCAGTTACTCCAAGATAGAGGGATCCAAAAGGGCCCTTAGGGGGTGTTTGAGACCGCTTTGCTCCACACTTTTTACCAAACGGATTTGGCTCAATACACACAGATGTAGAAAAAAAAAGTGTGAAGTTGTGAGAACAACTATAATAGTCCCAAACACTCCCACTAGATGGTATCGGGCATCTCATGCTGCAAGGATACTGAGTACTCCTATATATTTATGCAATGCTATGGGCAACAAATCTGTGTATAAAATATTTCTGCATCGTCCTTCCTCGTCTTGGTCTCTTTCTATTTTTTTTTTCTGGGCCGTTTCTGTAAGAAATTACGGTAATGGGCTCATCATATTTGAAAAAAAAAAAAACGGGGGTTCCATCGGTTTCTTCACTATTTTTTTAAGACCAGAACAAGACGATCGATGATCCCAGCCATTAAAGCTTCGAAATACAGAAGCAACAAGCCGGCAAGCCCCAATCCCAATATTGGCGATCGATCGTTTTACTACTTTGCGAGTAATAGCGGCAAGCGGAACAAGATCTTTGATCTGATGGACCACTCACTGCTGCTGTTGATGGCTGGAAGTCTGGCTGGTCGCTGCCACGCACATACCTTGCGAGGAGATGGCACCAAAATGCGCGTGCCCTCAGCTTGTTGCTTGGCCGAGTCAATGTCCGGGGCCGGTGGTGCTGCATGCATGCCTAGTTGTGAGATGCATTAGTTGGTGAAGCTATATATGCTTACTCCCCGGCTATGCGTAGTTGGTCGCCTATAGCTGCTATCGCTCGTCTATAGGAGTAGCAGCTGAGGATGGCAATGCACTGGAATCTGGTAAAAACAGGGTTACTTTCCAAGAAATTAAGAATTTCTGATGATATGGTGTTTAAATTTCCCAAGCAATTTATGTAGCATGAACCTTAAGCATTTGTACTCTTTTCTAAAAGGTTTACCGATGCCCTAGCGCTAAAAAAAAAAATTTCAGACCAGGTGATGTGTTTAGCCTGCTGGTAGTATAGCTAGAAAGCAAGAATTATGACGTTGGCGGGCAACGGCTGCAGGCACGTCTCAGGGGACTGAAAGTGGGGCTCTAGCAAAGCAACTAGGACAAAGTGAGCAGTGTGAGTGAGAAGACAAAAGAAGGCGCCGGGATGCTAGCGCCCCGGCACTTTTCATTTGCTTAGCCTCGCTCAGCTCGCCTCAAAGCAAAGAAAAAGGGTGTGGAATTCTCGCAAATGATTACTCTACACTGATTGTTTGTACCGCGGCAGCTGCTTGGGAATAGCGGAAAACATGAGACGTGACAGATTCTAAAGCAGCAGTACCACCTCTTTTTCCATGGTCATGGCCACAGCCACACACACACACACAGTAGCTGCAGTAACAACTACTACTTGTAAGCGTGTCTGCTTTTGTTTCTTTCTACTACGCCTCATTGCCTGGGGGAATAAATATAACACAGCATCTTAGTACTGCTGCATGCATCGTAGTACACCACCCTTCCAAGATGGAAAATCATTGCCAACACAAGGAGGATAGCACATGAGCCAACAGTGCACTACCTCCCTTTTTCTGCTCTAGACATGGTGTGCACCACTGTTTCCATCCATCCACTTCTCTCCTCTCCTCCGGGTTTTCTTGCTCATGATAAGTGAGAATGCAGGCTAAGATGTGTAGAGCTCTTCATTGGGAATCCATAGGTTTTGTTAGAGTGGGGTGGAGAAAAGAGGGCATGGTCCCATGAACTACGTGCATCAAGTAGTTGTTACGTTGCTGGTGAGACGCTGATCACGTGCCCCCTCACCCCAAGCAAAATGCCAAATCCCACAGAGCCGCTAAGCAAACCGCGGATGGTTGTGGCTAGTCCTACTGTGCTGCTGCACTGCTACAGTGTGCGTTATACTTGACGGACCCTCCCTTTCAGTGATAGGTACCCTCCTAAAATAAGATTGTATCTTATTTCTGAGCAAAATAAAATCTTTTTAACTTAATTAGGTATACATAAAAAAGAACTTCAATTTATGATACGTAATAAGATAACTAGAGTAAAAATACATAATAGACTTGTTTAGAGAAGCATGCTTAATTAATTTCTTGCCTATACTCCGTATATATCAGCGCTCATATTTAGCACCTAGGCTAATTTTTAGCAACTAACAATAGCCCCCTAGATACCAAACGAGGTCCAAACCGGCATGCTAATAGCAATAGATCACCACTAACTATTAGTAAGTTTTACCTAAACTATTAGTAAGTTATAGGGCCTACTAACGATTAGGTAATGAAATGGTGGAAAATGCAAACATGTGCTAATAGTTCATTTACGTCTCCAACCAACTATGCAACAATATATTAGCGAGTGGATCCAAGTAACGTATGCTAATAATTAATAGTTGTCGGCCACTCCCTATATTCCAAAAAGAGTATCTCTATGGGTTTATGCATTATCCACCTCGGCACGTACCGCTTGGCACCGGCCTGCCATCTCCGATGTTTTGTCATATGAAACTTGTCATAGAAGGCCAAAATTCTTGTAATACCCACAACGCCATGCCACACAGCCTTGGGGAGACGTTGTCACCTCGTCGCTGCCGACCACCACCCGGTAGCTGCTGCCGCAAGGCGCGCAGGTGCGCACTGCCCCTGCTCGCCATGGCCGGCGCTCCTCGGCCACGGAAACAACTCTCGAAGAGCTTGGTGTAGCCATGATCACCTTCCACGCCGCCACACAAAGAGCAGCCTACCGTTGGTCAAGCCCCACATAGATCCAGCCTGAGGACAGCAGATCCCACATGGATCCAGCCCTTTACTAGGACAGCGGACCCACACTCCAATATACAGGATCCTCGTCTAAAGCCACCAACGTCAGCCGCAACCATGATTCACAGCCTCCTTGCTGACCGCAAACTGCCACGGGAGAGGAAGGAACCTCGTCTCCGCCGCATTCCTTGTCCCCGCGGGCCTCCGGGCGGAGCACTCCAAAGAACGGCGAGTGGGGGAGAGGAGGGAGCCGAGGTGCAGCGGCGTGGCTTGGGGTGCCGACTATGATGCCTTCTCAAGCGACGTGGGGACGAAAAAACTGAATTGTTTGGATCATTTCATGAAACTTTAGATCACACAAGTGAGCTCAAGTTTTTAAAGTTTTAGTTCTCAACTTTATAATCAACTAAAATTTAGACATGAGAATTCAAACATGCCCTAAATCTAATTAGAGTATAAACTACATTGTAATATGGGAGTCGGAGACCTCTGCATTTTCCCGAATCTAGAGCAAGGTCCCTTTTTTGCGAAAGGGAAGATATATGTTAATTAAAGGACACCGCAGTACATCCCCTTTACAAACCGACCATAAAAGAAAATAAAATTACAATTAAGTCCCTAGGACTCCTGTGCATCTTCCTCGACACCTCCAGAGTCCTGTTCGTCAACGGCATCTTTGTTCCGCCCACGGCAGAAGCAGAAATGAAGCACGAACCTCCAGATTCTCCATCAGAAGACTGCACAACATGGTAAAGCCGCAAGATCCACCACCCCATATGGATTTAGGACACTGAAAGGACATCGGCGACCTCACCGGCGGAGCAATAGGAGGAGCAGTGTCCACCAGATGCCACACCAGGGAGCAGGAAAAGAAGATGGCACTACCACCTTCGAATAGAAGCAGAAGCCCACCAGATAATCCTCCGCCGGCTACGGAGTCGCCGACCCGGAACAGAAAGCACACGGGGGTGTACAAGAGATCCTCCCCCACCGCAAAGAGAAAGACCATAACTAACCTCCTTCGAACTTCACTGGGGACAATGCCGCCATTGCCGTCGCCGCCAAAGAAGGGAACAGGATAATCTAACCCTAGCCGGCGACAGAGCAAAGTCCCTTTTGTAGTTTAACTGAATGAAACTAAAATATTTTCAATTCTTTTGAAAGGAAGGCAAAACCCCCCTAGCTAAAACATCTTATTAACTGTGCTTCCTTGCCGCGGAATCAAGAAATTTCTGCTAGAGTCAGTATGTTGGTTTGGTGAGAGTCCACATGGCTATTACCACGTCTACCCGTCGTAACTAACCAAAGCAATAGCCGCGGGGCGTGTAAAATAATCCCGAACAACAGCCTGGTCCAGCGCAGGAAGTTGCAAACCAAGAGACCGAGGTCGATCGACCAATTCGTGCGTGTACAATTATTGTCTCTGCTTGACACCGCCATGTCACACACGACACTGACAGAACAATTCGACGCCGATCCATCAGCAGCCGCGGCTCCACCACTTACAGAGAAGAACCCCGAATGATCAGAGAGATGATGAACTCGGACCATGACCCCTAACGCGGACCCCATGCATGCGTCTATTGGAGCGCTGCTGCCACAGCCCAGCCTTGCATTGAGCCTTGGATCACGTCCACCTCCATTACACCAGCAGGCGGCGGCAGAAGCAGCAGCACTCTGCAGTGATTCTGATGCAGTGTGCGCTACGAACGGGAACTGGGGCCAATGATCTTTACGCAGATGCATCAACGCCCGCAGCTAGCAGCATTGTGCGTGAAAGAGAGAGAGCTCAGCTAGGGGAATCCACTTTCCAATTACGCTTTCCTCTGTGACTGCCTGGCTGGGAGAGCAAGAAAAGGTTACCTGTTGATGTGTTAGGCCTTAGGCCACCTTTAATTTTGTTCTTTGCATCCATACAAAAGTCCATGTCATGGAACAAGCATACATGAATGCGTGCGCCATGGTTTAGCCCTCGCCCTGTGCAACTTTTCTTCCCATTTATATGCGACCCGGAGCTAGGGCTCGATCGCCCGTATCTTTAGGCCACATATTGCTCCATGATGCATGCTCATGGATCGCTTCATTTTCAGGAGAAAAGCTCTCAAGTTCTTGTTCTCCTGAGCTTTCTTTACCCGGTGACTTTGGCTTGACAGAAAGGAACAAAGATGCACCCTCTGAAGAACATGCTTCTACTGTTGCAGGTTTTTTCTCCTACAATCATACAATCAAAAAATAAAGGGCCAATGCGTGGCCGGCTTCGTCGTTCTGAACTCGGCTTTACCCATGCACCTGTGGCGCTCTGCTTCTTGGGAGATTCCATGGCTGCCTTCGTAGCTCCTTTCGTTCAATCGTTCCTGGAGGTACAGGCAGCTCTTTCAAGTCGACGTCACCTTTGTTTGCTTTTGTGACCAGTGCAGTTCACCTTGTCAATTGTTCATGGCCAAAGAAAGAAGAAGATAAAAAAGGTGCATGTCTGTCCATTGCCATACAACTGCAGCCGACCACTGTACCTCTGAAACGCTCTGAAGTCGACTCTACAGCAGCTTCAGCAAGTTCAGCAATTAGCCCCAAAGATACAAACATCAAAAGAACGAGTCATCATGTACAGTCTCACATAGGCAAGGAGTTGACCAGACACATTTAGGCTAGATGGAGATGGGTACGTATTGGGCTGTGCTATGTGTGTTTGTTAGCAAACTTTTGATCTGTCCCCTTTCCCCAGGCCAAATCGTACGATAAGAATTTGTTCCAAGCGCCCTTTGTTCTACACATATTATAAGTAGCAGGATTCCTTCTGCCTTTTCCACCCCCATCCACATCTCTTCTGCATAACACTTCTGCCTCCTGGCAACCCTATAGGGCTCTCCTTGCACAGGACCAGCTTCGCTAGTCATATATAAAAAAAGTCATTCTCGCTTTCCAAAAAGTCATCAATCTTTAACTTTGACCAAATATATATTACAAAATGTAAATATTTATGATATATAATTAATATTATTGGATAGATCTTTGAATATTTTTTCATAATAAACTTATTTGGAGATACAAATATTGCATGTATTTTCTAGAGACCTAAGTTAAGAAACTTTGATCGGCACCTCTTTTTTTTTTAAAACATATGGACTATTATATAAGTATTTGTATGATGAGCTAGCAATTTTATAGGAAATATATAAGTATTAAAAGTTTGTGTTAGTTTAGGTTGGCAACTAATTAAAACAACGCCAGTCAATTTCACCCGTACGTGCTTATGGACATGCCAGAATCTTATGATGCCTAAGTTATTATTAAACAATTGTCATAGCACATGTGTCAATAATGTCTTCATTTCAAACAGAAACTCTCTTGCTGGAAAGCAAAATACCTGTCTTATGGGGGAGACTAATTCGCTTAATTCAGTCCTAAGCAATTTAACCTATTTTCATGATGTCTTTCTTTGAAATCCCTAAAGGGGTGATTAAAAACCTTGATCATTATAGATCAAGGTTCTTTCCGCAAGGCTCTTCAGAAAAACATAGATTTAGACTTGCCGGATGGAACATCTTGTGTCGTCCCTAAAGATCAAGAGGGACTAGGTATCCTTAATTTAGAACGCAAAAATAAATGCCTTCTAGCCAAATGGTTGGTTAATTTGTTGAACACATAGGGCATATGGCGTCGCTATTAAGGAATAAATACCTACATTCCAAATCCCTAAATCAAGTGACCGCCAAACCCAATGACTCTCATTTTTGGAGGGGCCTCATGCATATCAAAGATGAGGTGTTGGCTAAAGGTTCCTTCGATATCGAGATGGAACTACCACTAGATTTTTGGGACGATAAATGGGTAGGAGATAAGCCTCGAAAGATTGCTATCCATCTTTATATAATATAGTTCAAAATCCCCACGCAACCCGTTTTAAAAGTGATGGATTCCAACCCTCTAAACATCTCTTTTAGGAGGGCTCGTGGATAACAAACTTCTGAGAATGGCTTGGTCTAGTAGCACGAATCTCAAATGTCGAATTGGTGGAAGGGCCGGATTATTTTAGATGGAGTCTAACCAAATCGGGACTATTCTATGTCCGCTCAATGTACCTCGACCTTATTGATACACAAACACCTTTTCGACATAGGATGATTTGGAAGATAAAGATTCCTCTAAAAATTAAAATCTTTCTCTGGTTTTTATATAGGGGGTTATATTGACTAAAGACAATCTTGCTAAAAAAAAAACTGGAAAGGGAGTCAAGTGCGTTTCTTTGTAATGGGAATGAGACTATTCAACACTTATTCCTAGATCGCCTCCTTACGAGAATGATCCGGAGGATTATCTCTTTTTGCTTTCTTGGATCGACTCAACCTAGATCAATTAGCCATATGTTCGGTAATTGGCTAACTAATCAGAATAAAAAGATTAGAGAATTGATTTGAGTGGGGGTGGCTGCCATATCTTTGGGCTCTCGGAGATGCCGAAATGATGTGGTTTTTAATGAAAAGAAATCTAATTCTATTTTACGGGTAATTTTCAGAGGTGCGTATTGGTTACGCTACTGGACACAATTTGCAGCAAATGTGCGAGATGACCAAGGAAGCGCTCTCAACAATAAGCAAGAAATTAGAATTTATTGCTTTAGAGATATCCAACAATGGATGGAAACATTTATATTGTTTGTCTTAGCTTCCTCGTCGATTTATGACCGAGCCTCCTCTCTTCGCTTTTTTTGAAAGCTTGTAATAATAGGCTGTGTACATCCCTCGGATGTAGAGGCCGGATATTTGTTATCCATTATCTAAAAAAATGTGTCAATGATGTCAACAATATAGGTTTAAGCTTTCAAGTTTTGATGCTATAAGTTGATGTAATTTTATCTATATATACAGTTAAGTTAAATTTTATTCGAATGCTCCTTTTTGTATTTTTAATAAATGGATCAAGTCTTAAGCAACACTCCTAGTTGCTACAATAGCTTAGATAGTCATTTTCGCGATCTAGACGTTGAGGTTACTTTATCAAAAATCTATTTATCACTCAGTCATGCATGTGCATTGCATTTTGGTTTGCATGGTGGCATACAAGTATGTTTTTACTTTGATCAAGTGAATATTTTAATCTTTGAACTTATTAGTATTTTTTTGGCTAAAAAAATGGTCATGACTTTGATCAACGGTATATATACCGCCCCACACGTTTCGAAAGGAAGCCCACGGAGTATGGGGCTTTTCTTTCTCCAGGCCACTTGCGTCCTTTTACTAATCGGGCGCTGCACCTGTTGCTGGAAAAAGAGGATCCCAAGCGAGCAAAGGATTGATGGATACATCGCCATCTCCAAAGAATCATGGCGCCATGTTCTCTCGCCGTCGCCGATCGATCAATGGCTGTATATGATCGGCATGCCATGCATGCGGTTGCCGTCTCGTGACATCACGACGGAACGGATCATGACATGATATGCGCCGCGCCGCTGCTGGGTGCTGCTGGCAAGAAAAATATGCCTCTCGAGTGAGTGCAAAAGCTTGGAGCTAAAGGAAAGGGAAATACGCTACTCATTGTGTCGGCCCCATCATGTCAGCCTTTTGCTCCTCCCGCTGCATCATTGCGTTGCATTGTAGTATTGCGTTGCATTTGCACCACAGCTGAAACTTACTGGGCTAAGTGCAGACCTGGGCTTTACGGCCCAACTTTTGGCGAAACCGTGTCGTGGATGCGTCTGGCGTGAACGGCCCATCAGGGTCATTCCGTTTGAGGCTGGGGCAATCCAGATCTGTTGCTCCCATCATATTTGTCTACAGTTGCTAAGAAAAAATAGCAAATCCGAATTGACTTGTAGTCCAACGATAAGACGGTCCAAAGGGACGCTATCCACCGGGGTTCGAATCCCGATGCTCGCACATTTTTCTCGCGATTTTTCGAGGATTTATCAGCGTTATGTCTTAAAGTGTAATCGACGTTAGGTTGACAACGATGCGACAATGGTGACCTTAGGAATCTCTAGATTCGCCGGGTGCCAATTCTTCGGAAGTGTTCATAGGGTTGAGTGTGTGTGAGTGTTGTAAGCTTCTGTGTTGTACGGTGTAATTTCTCTAAAAAAGATAGTGAAAAGTCCTCTTTTCCTCTTTTAACTTTTGTGAAAGTTTGTTTTTCCTCTTTAAATCATAAAACCAGGCAAACCACCTCTCTGAGCTTTTTAGACCGTGCATTTTAACTCCCTAGAACGATTTTGAAGGTGAATTTACCTTTTCTTTATTTTTAGTTGAATCTTTGAAAAATCATAGTAAACCACAAAAAATTATAAAACGAGTAATTCAATTTTCTTGGACTCCACCACACTCCATTGGAGGTTAGAAGAACCTACCTTCGTCCATGTAGATAGGGCCATTGCTCTGCTCGTGCTATTGTGGAGGCGGCTGCACGAACTGCAACGGGACGCCGACGGGGGCCTGCTGGCAGGAGTAGCTCAGCTTCCGCTTTTCGGTTACGGGAGCTGTGATGGGGAGAGTTTCTTGGCGGCGACAACTGGGGGGCGGGGTATCCTTCTTCCCCTAGCCTGGAGAAATGATTTAGCATTTAGTTTTATTGGGCTTGTGCAAGGGCTCAGCATATCTACGAAGGCCACAATATACATGACGACGACGACGCGGTGCCGGCGGAGAAGAGCACACAGGTGGTGACAAATTGAATGCCACAGTCTTGATTGCTTTGTAAAAGAATGAAAATGCTTTGGTAGCATGTTCTAAATCAGCAATGAACTGGCACGTTGCCTCAGCACTCGGCTAAATCAAGAACCATAAGAGGATCAATCCTGGCACGAAACGACTAAACCTCCTACTTAAGGTTGAAAACGGACGAGCGTTAACAGATACACTAATTAACTTAGATTGAGGGGTTAACTATTTGGGGTTAC
>JADLZK010006839.1:0-114508 GCA_015847255.1 Hyparrhenia diplandra
ACCTCATACAGTGGCAACCGAGAATACAAGTAGTAGAGGGGAGGGAGAGAAGGTTTACAACGCTTGTAGTTACACCAAAATGCATTTAAGCCGCCAGTGTTTCCCCGGGACTCTACACCCGCCTAACGCTAAAGCTTGCCTCGCACGCTCCACCGCCCGCCCAAGCTTGGTTGCATACCTCTAAACACCACATCATGCCGGTGTTTCCACAATTCCCAAAGAAAGGAGCAGGATGTTGGTCGACCTCGCCGAGGTATGTTCGGGGGGCACGCCGTATTCCGTGAAAGTGCATCAACCTTTGCGATGTTAGCACTCCCCCAACTAATCTTGTCCTGCACGTGCCGCAGGTGCATTCAGAGACAATGTGGTCGGCCGCCCCACCGCCGCCGCCAGCAGGTCGCAGACGCCGGTGGTCACAATGTTCTTCAACAACAATCCGCTCTTGCTCAGATCCCGTTTCGACAAGCACCCATGCAAAGAAGCGGACCCGGCAGGGGGAGCGGTTATTCCACACGAAGGAGAAGTAGGGCGACTTCGATCCCCTTTCACCGAGGCGCGGTAGATAAGGCGGAGAGCAACTTGTGATTACCATCCTCGAGCCCACAAACTCTTTCATCGGTCTCACCGACAGTCCTCTCGATTGTAGATGTAGCTCCAGCCTCGCCATTTCCCGCATTGCTCTCGGAGTGAGCCTTGGTTGCATGAGAGTTGCGAGACCGGCCCGCCATCACTTCCTTGACAGCTTCTATCTTTGCCTGTAGTGACCGAAGAGAGCCGGATAAGCCGCCGAGAGTGTCTCGACCATCTAGCCAAGTGTCGCGTGCGAGAAGGATGTTGCTGCCCCATCTCCGACTTCCACTCGTGATGCATCCGCATGCCGCAAGAAGCCTCTCCCTTAGTGTTTCCCAATGTGATCCATTCGGATCGCCATGGAGGTCAGCCAAGCGCACAAAGCCGGCGCGCCCAAAGTTGCCCAGAGGATTCCTCGTGGATGGTGTAGACGGTGCAGCGATTTCCAGGAGCAGCGCCGAAGTTCGAAAGTGTCCAGCCTTCTTATACCGAGCCCACCATCTTCTTTTGGTGGCCATGACTTTCTCCCATGCCACCAAACATTGCGCCTCGTGAGGTTTTGTCTGTGCCATTCCATAGAAACGCCCGCGCAGTCTTTGGGCCAAGTTTTTTTTCCTTGATCCCCACCGGAGGAGCGCCATAATGTATGTTGGTAGTCCGTCGAGCAATACGCTTGATGAGCACTACCCGCCCCGCCGCTCGGGAGGGAAGCTTTCCACCGGAGAGGTATTTGTCTACCTTGGCAATGAGAGGAGCGAACGCCGATACCGGAGCTTCGTGTTGAGAGCCGGGAGGCCCAGATATGTCTCGAGGGAAAGAATCTCGCTGGCAGCCTCTAGGATGTTGATCACCGCTCCACCTCTTGCTCGGGCACATGCATCGGAACCATCGTGCTTTTTGTGGTAGTTGATCTTCAACCCCGCCGTTCAAAGAACCGATCGAGGCAGTGTTTGAGCCGGCGCACGGCGGGTTCGGGTAGCCTTCGTGGGGAGGATGAGCGTGTCGTCCGCGTATTGCAAGACGGGCACGGTCCGTCCACCGCTGGGTGCTGCAAGCTGCCCCCATTCATCTTCACCATGGTTTGTAGCACATCCGCGACTAGAAGGAAAGGTGTAGGGCGGGGCTGGTCACCTTGGCGCAGCCCCCGCGTTTGCCAGTATCCATGGCCCGGCACCCACTCACCAAATGGGCCGACATAGAGGTCCGGCGTGTCATGCATCCAATGGCACCATAAATGGAACCCTCTCCTTCGTAACAGCAGCACTCCCGCCGCCGCCCCACCGAATCAAAGGCCTTGGCAAAGTCAAGTTTAATCACCACGGTAGGCGCCTTCTTCTTCTTGTAGCAAAGATCGACCAACTCCGTTGCATAAACAAAGCCCTTCTCGATATCGACCGGCCTTTCATGAACCCGCCCGGGTCGATGTCGATCACCGCTGAATTTAGATCGCAGCCTCGCCAGAGGACTTTGGTGAGCACCTTGATGGGGCACTCGAGTGACACCGGTCCGAACGACGATGGCGCCGTGGCCGGGCCGCACTTGGGGATCAAGACGATGTGTGCCCCGCTTGATCCCTCGCTTCGATCAGCCCGCCTCGTGGAAAGCGGAAAGGAGCGCCATGACATCTCCGCAACCGCCTCCCAGCCGCCTCGATGAAGGCGGGACCAATTCCGTCCCCGTCCGGCGCCGTGGAGGGTTCATCGCGCGCAGTGCCGCCTTGGCTTCGCCTCAGAACGGGGGGAGTGAGGGCAGGCCCGTCAAGACACATGCGCCCAAAGATACAAGGAATCCGTGTCGAATCCCTCAGGAAGTTGGAGCCACCGCTCCCAAGATCTCCTCCGAGTAGTAGTGAGTGATGGCGACCACCTTGTCGCTATGCGCAAATAGCCGCACCGCCAACCTCGAGCACACTGATTTTGTTCTCGCCTCGGTCGGCCCGACGCCTTTGCATGGAAATACCGAGTGTTAGCATCTCCTTGTTTCGCCGGGCACTTGCCCCTCTCTGTTTCCACCATGCCGCACGGTCCTTGATCATCCGCTCGATCATCCGCCTCGCACCGGTTCCCGAGACCGAATTCACCAGTGAAAGAGGACGGGACTCCTCATACAAGTCCAAAAGAAGAACAATGAAGCTACGCTTGTGGAAAGAGATGGGGAGAGAGTGGTGCTTACGTGCCTGTGTACGCCACGCAGACGCCGGAGAGCCTTGCCGCGAGCCGCCAGATACCCGCAGGTCGATTGTATTGGGGAGTGACCGCGTTCCAAGCCGAGAGGACCTGGGGAAGGAAGGAGGGGTGGTTTAGCCAGCATTCTCAAACCGTAAAAACAACCGGGTTTGGGAATGGTATTGGGGATGGTGACCACGAGCGGGATGTGGTCGAGGTGGCACCAAAGCGAGACGTTAGGGAAGTATCGGGAAAGCTAGACCGAAGGAGTTGTTAATGAGCGCGGGGTCTAGGCGAGCCCGTTGGTTGGCGGCGCTTGTTGCTCCGGGTGAAGGCGCGATCCGTAAGGGGAAGTTCTATGAGGGAGAGGGAATCAATCGCAGAGTTGAATTGGGCAAAGCAAGGGAAGGATTGAAGCCAGGGGTGTTCTTGTCGACGCAAGCGCGGCCGTTAGATTAAAATCGCCCACAAGTAACCAAGGAACGCCATCATCGCCAACTCTAAGCGCCAAGAGCTCGCCCAGAATTGCCCCGCTCCCGGTGGTCGCCGGGGGCGAACGTCGTGACCACAAACTTGTAGTTCGAGAGTGTAGAGGCGAAAGTGGTGGTCATGGTGAACGCGCGCCGGTGCGGAGTGCCAAAGAAGGATTTGGGGCGGGGTTCCGTGCGGTGACGAGGCCGCCACGAGAACCATTCGCATCCAAAGAGTCGAGGGCCGAGAGACGGGTAGGAAGGAAAGACAAGCATTTGCCACGGTCCGTAAGCTCTAGTTTCGACTCAAGGCACGCGATGCACGGGTGACACGAGTCAATCGAACTACGAACTAGATCGCATTTGTCGATCACCCAAACCACTAACGTTCCAAGTCAAGACCACAAATTCAAAGCGTTTTTGATTCATGGGTACACAACCGATTACAACGACCCACCAGCCCCGAGCTAAGGTGGGTAAAACAAGTACATAAGCGACAAGCTGGCCGAAAAGAAAACGGTAAGCTAAGGAAAACTAAAAGAACGACTTCACTAACAGAGACACGACCAACTTCACGACGGTAAGCCCTAGATCACCTTGACAACTAACGTAACGGAGGAACGCATCGAGTGAACCAGGGAGCCGGGCGCCCGGCGAGGGCGGGCTGCCCGCCATCATGGGTGCACAACGGTAGCGGCCACCACCGAAGGGCGATCGGTGCACGGAGCCCAAGAAGACGGCGAGCCTCGCCGAGGTCCGGGGGCCCGGCCAGCGTGCTTGCGCCGGTACTTTGCGTCTTCACTGTGCTTGCGCAGCCAGCGTGGACGCAGAGAGGAGGCTCGCAGATAGCCTTGAGGCGGATCGCCTTGTCCGCCACGGAACGACGCAGTGTCCGGCTCCCTCGCCGCCCGTAACGAGTACTAGCACGGGCCGCGCCCCGGCGGGCTTTGGGACGCCCCCCTCTGGCGCGGAGCGGCCAAAGCAGTGAAGGAGGTGGGGCGGAGGGTACGGTCCTCTCCGCCTCGTGCGGGCAAGAGCGAGGAGAGGGGTGGGGCGGGAGCAGCGACGCTGGCGTTGGTGGTGATCACTATGGGAAGCGGCGGGCCGCGGGAGTCCGGCGGAGCAAGGGTACAGAGGCGGTGGAGGCGATGTGCAGGCGGGGAGAGCCGGGGGTCACGCCCCCAACGTGGAACACGTTGGGGCGGCCCAGCGCGGCGGCGGAAATGCATTGGGGAGGCCCACCCCGAGCGAGCGGCGGCCGGCAGGTTGTGGGCATGAGGCCCAAGAAGGCGCCCGAGGACGGCAGGAGGGAGCATCCCGCCGCCCTCACGCGGCGCCCGGCGTTGTCTCCCGGGGCCACGCGGGAAGAAGGCGAAGACGCCCGAGTCATCCAGTGGTCCTCGCGGCAGATCTTGAGGGTCTCCACGGTGAACGCAGAGCCAGCGCGCGATAGGCACCTCCTCGTGTTCCCGAATAGCGCCCCGGGGCCGGGCGTCCGTCTCCTCGGGGCGATGACCACGAACACTCGAGTAGTCGGGGTTGTTGCTGAGTTGTCCGGATCGATCTCCACGGACCGACCCGGCCGGGCAAAGGGCCGCCTTGATCCCCCGCTCCGAGTGGTGCTCGGGAAAGTCGGTGAAGGAGACGCCGCCACCCACGGCAGACGGATGAGGAAGCGGTAGCGAGCATCTTCGCCCTCGCTCCATGTCGATCCGCCCGCCGCCGTGGGAGAACGGGCACGCGCGGACACACGTGTCCCGGTCCCGCGGTGTCGAACAAAGAAGAGCGTGTCCGCGCGACGACAGTACATGTTGTAGTGCACCCGGCCGCCACCGAAGATGCGGCAGCGGATGAACGGCAGCAGGGCGTGGGTGGGCGCGCCCTCATTGAGGAAGACGTGACGCCATGCGCGGGCGAGCTCCATGTTGCCCGGGGCATCCACACCACCGAAGCGCGGCGCCGCGCGCCAACGCCACCGGGCGGGGAGAGCCGCACCTGAACGGAGCCGCCGGAGTCCACCTCCTCCTCCTCGCCGCCGCCGGGCGGGGACGCCGCCGAAACAGGGGCCGGGAGGCGCCATCGTCAATGTCGTCCATCCCCAGGAGCGAGGCGCCGGGCGGAGGAGATGCTACCCCCGTGAGAGGGGGGCGCGGAGGGGACGACGTCGGAGGGACTCCGCTACGCCCGGACGTGCCCACGCCCGGACGACCGCCGGCCCGGGTCGGCGAGGTGGAGCAAAGGATCTCCGTAATCCCGAGGAGATCACGGCGTGAGAGCGGGATGGGGACGAAGGCCTCCATCCACCGAACCTCGCGGAGCACCATCCGCCGGGCAGCTGGGTAACGCTGGCCCACCGTGGGTGGACGGAGCGCCCAGACCACGCGTGGCGGCGGTGACTGGGGAGCGTGAGAGGCGCGTGTCGGGCAACGGTGGTAGTGGGGACCGACGGCGGGGAGGCGGAGGCCGGGTAGTGGGAGAGAGGCGGAAAGGGGTGGAGGCCGGGAAGGGAATGGTAGGGCGGCGAGCGCTGGGGTGGGGGTGGGGTGGCGAGGTGGCAGGCCGCAAGCCGGCGCTCCATGTGGCCGGAAGAACCACAACGATGGCACCGAACGGGATCGCGGCAGCGGCGACTAGGTGGTCGGGGGCAAGGCACCGGGGGCAGGACTTGCCGGTAGAAGGAGGGACTTGAGAGCGTTCCGAGTGGGTGAGGGTTTAAAGGGAGAGGTTTTAGAAGGGGGAGAGAGCCGAAAGAGGTAGGTCATCATACCGGCGGGGTTGCCCGCGCTCAAGGCGCCCGTTGCATCGCCATTACCGCCGGGGAGTAACGGGAAGGGCGTCCGCCACGGTGGGCTCGAGGGAGTTGACATCCCTCACATCGCCATTACCGCCACTGCACCAAGCAAAGATCTTCATGGAGTGGGGAGCAAAGTGGAGGGAGAGGGGGCATTCGGAGGAAGGCGGGGTGAGGGGAGATACGCCGGACGACGCCGCGAAGATATCCCGGGGCCTGCGCTGAAGTGTCCCTCCCCGAGGGGACAGAGCGTGAATGCAGGTGGGCCGTGGGGTGCAATTGAGTCGTCCACCGCCGTTAGGTGGGCGGGTCTTGAGGCGAGTAACCCGCACTGTTTACCGCCGGGCGCCCAGGGCCGCGCCGGGGAGGGTGAAGGAGGAGTTTCAAACCCATGCAACGACGGACCGGAAAGCACGATGAAGTGAGCGACGGAGGGGAGGAGACGACGACCGTGAGCACGCGAGGGCAGCCATGGTCGCGCGGAGGACCGCCCGCGCGCCGTAAAGTTGAATGACGTAACGCGCATCGACATGCGTGCGGTGGGCGCACTAGCGCCCGCGGCAAAGTGACCGTAACGCCCGCTTCGGGCAACAATGGGGGCGGGAGGAGCGGTAGAGTAGAAGTTGTAAAGGAGGCGGTTGTGGAACGCGATACTGGTCTCGCCGGGGCGGGACCGGGCGGTGGACGGCTTCCCGGATGGCTCGGGGCAAGGCTCTTCCGGACGATCGTCGGGCGGACCGGAGCAGCCCAGCAGCACCACCTTTGGTCGTGGGGTTGAGCATGGCAAGGCTTTGGTTTGGGCGCCGCGGAGGACGGGAAAGCTCAGAGGGCGCGGGGTGGTCGACGGCGCCCGGGAGGCCGCCGGCGATGAGTGGGGGCTCGGGGCCGTGAGGGGGGGCGAGGGGCGCTCTCTCATTCCCGCTCTCTCCGAAATAGCCCCCGCTCGACTATACCGAGATGGTTTCCATCCCGTCTTTCTCCTCGGGGACAATCCCCACTCCTCCCCGACGGATATCAAGCATGTTGTACTCTTCAAGGAGTTGTTATTTCTTCTTTCTAATACTAGCATTAATGTTTAGAGCCCACACTTTCACCTTCTTTCTCAAATTTCTAATCTTCAACCGCCTAATATCTAAAGGATCATCATTGGCACAAGGTGTTGCCCAAGCTTTTTTCAATTACTTCTCTAAAATTAGGTTGCTTAAGCCACCACTTCTCAAATCTAAATAAAAGACTTTTTTAAGCTCGGTTATGCCAAAATTCAACACCAAAGGCACATGATCACTCCCTACCACAACAAAGGCCGGGGGTATTTCTACTCAAAATTTGTTGCACAAAAGATTTTATCTAAAGCAGCCATGATAGGTTATTGTTGATTGTTAGTCTAGATATACTCCCTCCGTCCCTAAATAGATGTCATAAATCCACTCTCGCTTCCCCCGAGAAGTCAACGTTTTTTTAAACCGGCAATTATATATTAAAATATATAAATATTTATGTTAAGTAATTAGTATCATTGAAAAGATCTTTAAGTCTAGTTTTTTAATAAATTTATCTAGAGATATAAATGTTGCACGTATTTTCTACAAACATAGTCGATGTTGAGAAAGTTTGGCCAAGCACGCACCCCAAAAACGACATCTAAATAGGGACGGAGGAGTATGCCCTAAGAGTTTTTGGGTTCAAAGAGACCAAATTTATTAATAAATTCCACTGCCATTTTTGGTTAGTGGCAGAGGAAGAGGAACAGGTCGGACTGTGCGCCTCGTGATCGGCGACGGGCGATTCTGCTGCTCCGACCACCTGCACACCTGCAGTCCAGTCCAAGCACAGCTCCCGCGGGCCCACGGCCCCAGGCTTTATTCGCCGGCCGTCGATCGGAGCGCGCGCGAACGCCTGGGGAGACTGCTACCGGTTTCACGTGGACCCGCGGCCGCCCTTTGACCCTTGACCGCCCGCACTGCCGCCTGACTGCAACCTGCAGTCTGCAGAGCCCAGTGGCCACTGGAGGCAGCCAGACATGCGCGCGGGCACACGCGCCACTCCGCATCGTTTCCCGTGCCGGTATCGGGCCACCAAATCCAGCGCGCGCCTCCTCCGTCACGCACCGTCGTCCTTATAAAAACCACCGGAGCCCGCCAACACCACCTGTGACGAACACAGCCGGTAAGAGAGGGTTTTGCCGACACCACCGCTCACCGGAGCCCGCCGACACCACCTGTGACGAACACAGCCGGTAAGAGAGGGTTTTGCCGACACCACCGCACACGAGCGTTCCAGCTGAGGGCCGATCGGACCACTCGGACGTTCACGTTTCCGTGAACCGGCAAGGGCCCCCTCGGGGGCTGCGGCGGCCGGTGCGCGGCGTCGGCGCCAGCCTTCTCGCTGCTGTTCCCCAGCATGCCCATCGGGTTGCCGCCGGAGCAGTGCTACTACTACCACGCTGAGGACGGCAGCGGCTGCGGCGGCTCGGTTGACTGCACGCTGTCGCTCGCCACGCCGTCCACTCGACGGGCCGAAGCTGCCGGCGTCATCCACGCTCCCGGTGGCGGTACCGCCACGTTGATGGAGTGAAGGCTCGCCGTCGCCGCCCCGGCGGTGCGCCAATTGCGACACCACGTCGACGCCGCTCTGGCGGAACGGCCCACGGGGACCCAAGGTGTGTACATTTCTCTCTCTTTTGGCGTGGGCGGGTGTGGTGTGATGTCGCACAGTTCGTCCTGTTGGCTGCCATGCCAATATGCCATTGCCATGCATGCATCGCGCGCTGGCCTGGTCTCACGTTCCCCCTGCTTGTTCGCTTCTGTTGCAGTCGCTGTGCAACGCCTGCGGGATCCGGTACAAGAAGAAGGAGCGGCGCGCCGCGGCGCCGGCGACGCAGGACAGCGGGTTCCGGCCGTACGCCTGCGGCGGCTACGCGCGACCGCCGCCACCGCAGCAGCAGTGGGGATGCTACGGCCCGTCCGCGGGGAAGCCGGCGGCGTCCTACGGGATGTACTGTAGCGATGGCGTAATCGACGCCGACGGACCCTGCCTGTCGTGGATGCTCAACGTCGTGCCCTCCTCGCCGGCGGTCCCTGAGACTGAGAGGCACACTCTGTTCCAGTACTACTAGCAGCACTGGCTTAGGCTACTGACAAGGATGGACCGTTGCAACTGGCAAGCAGCTCAACGGCGCTGATGGCAGAGAGCTGCTGTGCGCCCGTGGTGCGGTGCCCATACGCATCGGGTCCATCACACCAAGGTTTACATTGAATAATATTGGAAGCAAACTTTACATTTTATTTTGGCAACTTTGTTTATCTTACAATCTTGAAGGAAAAAACGTAATATAAGAGTTCTTGCACTAGCATTTACAAGGGTAAAGTTAAAAACAAGAATGTATAAAATCTCATGTACAAGACCTTTTATGAACAGAAAGAATATGTGGCCTTCATCGAGTGATTTGAGCTGCGAAAGAATAGCCAAGAACACCGATTATGTGAATCAATGTTCTCCATCTAAAGCGACAAAAACTTGAAGAACCATTGCAGATGAATAACCATATTATTTTTACTATCTAAAGCAACAAAACTCAAAGAACCATTTCGTATTTTTGGTGATGCTGGAGCTCAGCGGAACGACCATTGTATCTCCTCGAGGGTCCTTCCCTTTGTCTCTGGCACCCAAATGATTATGAACACAAGAGTGAGGGCACTCACAATCATGTAGGAGGCAAACGTACCTGTACAATTGGAAAACAAAGGCAACCTGTGTAAGGTCTGATAGTTCACATATGATCCTACTCTACACAAGAGATAAAGATAGGCACAAATGCATACGGACCTCCAGCACTCCAGCTGATCAGCAAGTTTGCTGTCATTGTGATTCCAAAGGATGTCAACCAGTTGGCAAGGGTTGCAAAGCTTCCAGCAAGACTCTTGATGCTAACTGGGAGGATCTACAAAAAGCAAAGTTTTGAAGTAAGCATTCAGATTGCTTTCAGCCTGTGCCTAAGAGCACTTGTTCTAGAATTATGGATATGAACAGTGCTCTTCAGTGAAAAACCTAAAACTCAGAGATAGGCATCTAATGAGATATATTCTCTATGCACTAAGGTACTTACCTCAGACATTATGATCCAAGGAATGGCACCCATACCGAAGGAGAAGGCAATGACATAAGCCTGAACGAAGTATTTGAGCAAATCATGCCACAAATTCCAGATTTAAAAACAAATGTTCAGATGAAATGTAATTGATAGACTTACCACGACACCAACCAAGGACACCATACTTAAGATGTTATACAAGTCAGTGTCATGTGAAATACTATCCTGAAACAAATAAACCATGATAAGAAAGAAGAATATTCATTGGAATGAGATGACAACCCTGCAACAACACTTCATATCAAAAACGTTCATAAACCATGTTTGCAGTAGTGCAAAGAGTACAGAAGAACTACTGTCTTATCATCAGAATCTTATCGCAAAGGAACCTGAACATACCTTGATGTAAAAAATACAATAGCAACTACAAGAAGGCTTAGAGTCATCCCAGCTGAAGAAATCTGCAATTTGAAGTGGCAATTAAAACTAAGCTGCAGAAAACCTGCCAACTAATAGCATTAGAGGGAAGCAGAAGTTAGTTACAATAAGGAGGATCCGTCGTCCAGCTCTGTCCAAGAACATGGTTGTAACAACTGTGGCTAGAACCTGATGGAATCATGGAAGGCTGTTAGAAGTTTAAAATAAAATACAGAGACTGGATCAAGTTTGTCTAGTTATTATTCACATGCCTGAATAGCTCCAAGTGCAAACGTGTCCAAGTCACTGTCCTTGAGACCTGAAGAACTTTTATTGTTAAATTAAAATCTAAAACCGACTACACCAGCGCTGTTGTAGACAAACACAGAAGAGACATGATGCTTTTGAAATAATATAAACAACGAAGTGTCATCTTTCATCAAGACAGGAGAATGATAAACCATGTTATCACCTATAAGGGTATACAGTTATTAGCTTTTCTGAACCTGTTATAATGCATTAGGCAAAAATAAGACCACTTTATCCCAGTGAACAAGTGCACAGCTTACCTGCAGCTTTGAAGATGCTACTTGCATAAAACAGTATACCATTTATTCCACTTAGCTGTTGCAGCACAAGTAGACCAATTCCTATCTGCGCAAAGTTGTGGCACTGTCACAAACTGACAATTACAAAATGTGAATTCTAATTGGGTATGAGATAAGCAGATAACATTAAGTTACAATTAGGGGCGTTCGGAATTTCTTTTGGTTCAACTCTTGAAAACGGATTGTAGTCCTTTTGTTTGCTGATGTTACTGCTCTCTGCATAATGGTGAGCAAAGTCGAAAAGTTTAATCCCACTAATTTCATAAGAATGAATTACATAGAGGCACGTGCTCAATGTTAAAGAAATAATGATACCCAAATGGAAGATTGCTCACATAAATCATAATCAGTCAGTCTAAGAACAAAAGGAAGTGCTAACCTTTATATCATTCACTTCTGCAGTGATGTCAGCATCGAATCCTCTCAGAACTTGTAGAGAAGTCTCGCAATCATCCATCATATTCATCTTTGCCTAGAAAATATAAGGGAAAGAAATGTCCATTGGAAATTTCAGTTTGGCACAATGATTCAGAGTTTATTATCCCACTTGTGCATGTATATACCAGCCATCTTGGAGATTCGGAATGAAGAATAGGCCAGGTATCAACACTATGCAGGGCAAGGTTCCTACAAGAATGGCATCACACACTTTAGGACAGAAATTATCTCAAATAGGGTCAGAACAAAAACATTTGCCTACTATATTTCTATTATTCAATATATTGCTCAAATTATTTGCTGTTGCTGATCATGTGAGCTGAAATATCAGAACTGAAGGGCAAAGTAACAGCAATAACAACAGCAGACCCATTAGTGTATCAGGGTATAGCTACATTACCTATTACTGCAAGAAGCCTCCAAGGAACAAACAAACCGAGCAAATAGGCAAACATGATACCAAGGGTCACAGACAACTGCAAAATGAACAAATGTTGAAATGTACAACGAGTTCCACATAGACAATCAAGTGTTTACAGCAATCTCACAAACCTGGTTCACAGAGCCTAGAGCTCCTCTCATGTTTTGAGGAGATATCTCTGCTATGTATACCGGTACCTGGTGTCATGAATTTCACAGATCAAAATTAGCTTTTATGCTTCCATTATCGTTTTGCCAATAAAAATAACTTCATAGGGATTGATCACTGTCTTAAAAATGTTGATCACTTGGAAGCTTAAGGAGTACTCTAATTCTCAAAGCATAAATCTCCTATGCAGAAATCAGGGATGGAGTTTTATTATACTAACCACATAGGAAATGATGCCGACACCAAATCCTTCAAGTAAGCGCCCCATATACAGAAATGAAGAGTCCTATAAAGCAGAGCAAACATCAAACAGTCATCAAGCCTAATGTTGTCACCAGTCAAGCAGAAGCCATATGTTCAAATAAACAAAGGAAACACATAGTCATACCTTTGCAAAGGAGATTGCAAGCCAACCAATGACGTTCGGAATCGCTGCAATCATCAACGACTGCAAAACAGTTAGCAAGCCAGTTACTGTTAATTAATTGATGAAAACGGCTTCAGTTGGTACAATATATATTAGTCACGTCTTTTTTCTGCCCAACTGCGTGATTGATGATGACTATGTCAATGGGAAAGATATATCTAACGAATTTATGCGTACAAAAACTAAGGTCATAATCTGGTTTTGCGAAGCCGCACAATAAATTCCTCACAGGTTCAATCAGCAGGTAGCACATACTACTCTGAACTCTCCACACAGAATGCAAACAAAATAGAAAGAAAAAGAGTAATAAATGAAGAAAAAGGAGCAGAGTTGTTTCTCACCCCTTTGCGGCCCATGTACTCGGCCATCTGCCCGCTGGCGATCGCCCCGACCATGGCGCCCACGTTGGAGAGCGAGCCGAACACGGAGAACTGCGCGGCGGCGCGGTGAATTATTTAGTTTGGAAACCAGAGTTTGTGTGAGGGCCGGGGAGGCAAGGGAGGGACGTGCCTCGGAGATGGAGAGGTTGAGGTCCCGGATGATGCTGGCCTGCGTCGGGGAGGAGTAGCCGCCGGTGAAGCCGAACTGGATGGGACCGAGCGCGACGATGAGCGTGCAGAGGAAGGCGGAGACGTGGGACTCGCGCAGGACGGCCATGGAGGAGGTGCCGGCGGCGTTGAGGCTGGACTGGCGCGACCCCATCCCCATCCGGTACCAGCTCCCGCTGTTGGGCAGCAGCAGCGGCTTCTGCAGCGCGCCGTCTTGGTCGCTGCCGCTCTCGTACTCGCCGCCGGATGCCCTGTTGCTGCTCGCCATGGCGCCGCCCAGCTCAGCTCGCAACGAGATTTGATTTGTTTCCTTTTCCCTCTGGGTGGGCTGTGGGACTTTGGAGGATGGGGATTGTTCCGTTGAAGAGGAGTGGGGGGTGGGGCCGTGGGGGCTGCGGCTATCGCCTCGTCGTGCCAGGCAGGTCCCACCGGTCAGAGACCCAGAAGGGACTGAGCTGGACATGACTTCCAGCTCATCATCGACGCACATGTCTGTGAGCCTGTCATTTATGAGAAATTGGTTTTTTTCTTAGCCGTCCTGTGTTTAATTTTTAGGTTTATTTCGATCGTTTCTTAACTAAACGTCGCTTGTCTTAAAATGCCCTCTACGGCCAAATCACCTGTATGGCCATCTTTCTTCCCCGTTTTACCCTTCTTTCTTCCTCCTTTTATTTTCACGGCGCTTCTCTAGCCATGTGGAGCTTCTCTGCTTCTCTACTTGAATTGACTCGATGAATGATGAATGGATGGATCCCCACCTACCCTACGACCTACGCACTTGCCTAATCAAATTCGAAGCCCAAATCAAAATTGATTGGCAACAACAGCATTTATAACAAGTTGCGTCCATGGCTCGCGCTTAACGCCACCGGTAGCAAAAAATTAAAAGCGATTTATTTTTATAAATACCTAGGAAGGACCTCGTTTCGTTCACGGAGATGGAGTAGCTTCGCCGCGCGGCCGCCCACGCCCGGCGGAGAGCCGTCCCCCGCGCCCGCGCGGCGCGCCGCCCTGGCGGAGGAGCTAACGGCCGCGGCAGACAGAGAAGGAGCGTTTTTGTTTTGGCGGAGCGGAGGTCCCGCGCCCGGCGGGCCTTGCCGGCGTGTTTCGCACGCAGCGCCCGCGACCTCACCGTGCTTTCGGCCCGCTCTCAGTGCGTGCTTTCCGCATTTAGATAGTCTCCTTGCGTGGCGCCGTTTGACGGGGCAAGTGGCCCGCCTCCGCAGAAGTTTCATCCTTGAGCGGCGTTCGCGACCGGGCCCGTGTCCGAATCCGAGGAGCGTTATTTTTTTGCTTTATTAGATTTGGTCAGGGGAAGAAGAGAGAAGGGTAAAACGGCGTTGTGGGGGGAAGAAAGATGGCCCGGACGGGGAGATTTGGTCGGCGAGGGCATTTTAGCGGGAGTGCCACGCTTGAGAAGGGCAATTGAGCGAAGCCCAAAAACTTAATGGCATTCTAGCGAAACCCGTTCTTGACGCTAGCAAAACAACCAATTTCTCGTCATTTATCTTGCACCGATAAATGTTAGCCATGGCCTTAGCTCCATGTGAAGAAGACAAAACTAACAATACATAACTACTCCATTTGTCTCACTACTTGTCTCCCATTTTTTTCGGTTTTTTTTTCGGCTTCCTCTGTTACCTAAAATTTAGATAGATATGTAACAAGTTACATAAATGCAAAATTAGTTCATAATTAAACAATAATTACCAAATACACATAAAAAGTGTTATGGTGCTTTACAGCTTCACTTTACCGCATCTAAACACAACTCATGTTGTTTTGCCTGCGGTTGATACTGTCGTACTGACCCATTGTCAACTGTCTTTGAGCAACACTGTAGCCTCTGCATCCTAAGTTTATTCTTTTTTTTTAGCAAAACAACTAACAAGTCACTTTCATCACGTTGTAGCTTATGTTATGGATTGGGCGATACGAAAAGTTCACAAATCAGTAGCTCGCTTGACTCAATTCGTCGGTGGCCCGACTTGGCTCGCTCATCTCATTTATAACGAGTTGAACTAATATATTTAGCTCGTGTAGTTAACGAGGTTTGGTAGCCTAATGAGCTAAAGTTTGTTAGCCTTAAATCTTATATATTTTTTTATAGGGAATAATGTCTTGCACTTTACAATTGGTTGATGATTTATTATTTTATTTTCAATAATATACAACTACTTGTTAAAATTGTATTTATTATGTTTTAAACTTAGATATATATTTTGTTTGATCTAAGGTTTATGGATGAGTTATTTTTGTATTTATTATGATTTAAACTTAGATATATATTTTGTGTGTTTTATGGATGCCTGTGAAGTGAATGAGCCAATAAACAAGTTGAGCCAAGCTGGCTTTTTGATTCGTTATGATAATAAACCGAGCCGAGGTAAGCTAACTTGTCATTGTAACGAGTCAAACCAAGAGCTGAGGTAAAATCAAAAAAAAAAAAAAAAAAAAAAAGAGCTGAGGTGGTTCGTTATCCGGCCCTGTTATGGATAAGCCATCGACGCTGGATGGACAGTGACACCCCTCGCAAACGTTTTCCGCTCGTTTCATTGTTTCACCCCCGCCCAGCGGCCATGTAAATGACTGCACGTCCTGCCTATTAGCCACCAGACTTATCATCAGTCGTAACACGGATCGGAATCCCCTGATTGACTGACAGAGAATTCGGCTCATCGTTCGTCACCCTGCATTTACGAAGTCCAGTCTGTGTCTCAAGAGCATCGGCCTTCAGCTCGCACGTTCGTGCCAGCAGCTAGCCTGTGTCGGTGGACGGGTGGTAGCAGCTGGTGGCGAGCTGCTCACACAGTCACAGCCACGTCAGATTGGCATGGTCCAATAAGCTATAGTATAGCATCTCTCTTTTCTATTTTGCTGGCCGTCGTCGTCTCGTGTTTCTTGTGGTCGTCGAGGGTAACACAGCTAGCGCAGCAGTTGAACACTGCTAATGCTCCCTGACGGTTGAAGAGTCAAGCCTCAGGCCTTGTCTTGTTCCTTGTACGCATGCTGGAACGGCCGGAAAATCCAGAGCCTCTACAAGGAACGTGTTGCATGTGAAGCAGATCTTGCCGGATTTGTTTGATATCACTCAGAGACGCGATACAGTCCCTGCTTTGCTGTTAGTTTGTCAGCTGGTGCCGTTTGGTTGGCATATTTATATGTGCGCCCAGTTACGGTTGCGAGACACAGCAATTCTGTCGTAATCAACGGGAAATGATCCGTGGCCTTCTCCTAGTAGTATCTGTGTATGTTGGGACTTGGGAAGGATGCCCAAAATTTCCTGTTAATTAAACACATACCCACCGTTGCCATTCTAAGAGAAAAACTCAAAAGAATCACTGAAGCTGATGCTCGGTGCTCAGCGAAACGAAAATCCTATCTCCTCTAGAGTTCTTTCCCTTTGTCTCTGACACCCATAGGACGACAAAAACGAAGGTGAAGGTGTGCTCACAACCATGTGCGATTGGAAAAGTGCCTGCCCCACAAAACAAAAGTGCGTCAGCATTCACGATTCATTCATAATCCTGTCCTAGTCAGAGTTGAGGCACAAAAACCAGCAGTAGTGTGGACCTCCAACACTTCAGGTGAGCATCAAGTTCGTAGTCGTCGTTGCTATGGCGAAGGATGTCAGCCAGTTGGCTAGTGTCGCGATGCTTCCACCGATACTCTTGAAGCTAACCGGAGGATCTGAAAAGCGTACGGAGTTTGAATTATACAATCAGATATCTCTTACAATACGTGCCTGAGTTGTAGCTTCAAACTCTTGCTTATGCAGATAGAGCTCTCTTCGATGAAATGCCAAATTTAGGTGACAGAGGCCTTGTACAAGCTTTATATCAGGTATAAGGAACCAAGTAGTGTACCTCAGAGATCATGAGCCATGGAATGGCACCCATACCAAACCAGAAGGTAATGACGAAAGCCTGAATATATTGCACCAGTCAATAACAGAAGGGGAAACAACCCACTAAAGTATAGTACAAACAAATAGGAACAGATCTGCACCCGAAGTGCCTAGCAAGACAGAAAAAAAATGAAAAGACAAGACAAGAAGGAAAGAAAAACCAAATTTGAGGCACCGCACCACATACGGCTCAAACCAGACCTTGCTAATTGCATATACTGATGAATGCTGGAGCTCACTGGAAGGACCATTGTATCTCCTCGAGGGTTCTTCCCTTTGTCTCTGGCACCCAAAGGATAATGAATATGAGAGTGAAAGCACTCACAATCATGTAGGAGGCAAATGTACCTGCACGACTTGGAAACAAAGGTAACATGTCATAAGGTTTGGTTGTTCATATACGATCCTACTCAACACGAGACAGAGATGTGTTTATGGACCTGCAGCACTCCAGCTTAGAAGCAAATTTGTTGTCATTGTTACTCCAAAGGATGTCAAGCAGTTGGCAAGGGTCGCGAAGCTTCCTGCCACACTCTTGATTCTAACCGGAAGAATCTGTCAATATGCAAAGTTTCGAGAATAAGCCTTATTCAGAATGCTTTCAGCATGTGGCTCCTGCATCTTATAAGCTGTGTTTTAAATAAGGTACTATACCTCAGACATAATGATCCACGGAATGGAAGCCATGCCGAAGCAATAGGCAATGGCATAAGCCTGAACGAAGTATTTGGGCAAAAATTTACGGCACAGATTCCATATTTAAAACAAATGTTCAGATAAAATGTATTTGCAGACTTACCACGACACCAACCAAGGACACCATACTTAAGATGTTATCCAAGTCAGAGTCATTTGAAATATTATCCTGAAACGTATAACCCATGACAAGAAAGAAGAATATTCAGTGGATTGAGATGACAGATAACAGAACCTGAAATCATACTGCATATCAGATTGTTTATAAGCCACTAATATTAATATTGCATAGAGTACAAAAGAACTGTTATATTCAGATCAGAATCTTATCGCAAAGGAAATCAAACTTACCTTGATGTAAAATACAACAGCAACTGCAAGAAGGCTTAGGGTCATCCCAGAAGACGAGATCTATAATTTGAAGTGGCAATTAAATTAAGCTACAGAAGAACCACAAATTAGTGGCTTTAGAGGGAAGCAGAAGTTACAATAAGAAGGATTCTTCGCCCAGCTCTGTCCAGGAACGTGATTGTAACACCAGTGGCAAGAACCTGATTGAATGCTGTTATTAGAAGATTAACAAAAACACAGAGAGACTAGATCAGGCCTGTCTAGTTATTAGGTACTTGCCCCGATAGCTCCAAGTACACATGTGTCCAAATTACTGTTCTTGAGCCCTGGAGAAGTTTGATTGTTAGCCAAAAGTTGAAACAGACTTAACTGGCACTGATGTAGATAAAGACGATAATGCTTTTGCATAACAATAAGGTCCCGATTTTCATTTTTGAGTTTTGTCGTCCACTACACTATTCCTATATCTGTTAAGAAAAAGTTGCCAATCAGAGACTCATGCTTTTTATTCAGCAAATAGCCAAACAGTTCCTAAGACCCTAATGCTCCAGTTAAATTTGGAAGGAATAAAAATATTTCCTAAAATTTATTATTAACAGCTACTAATAAAAACACAAGTCAGTGAACATGTGCACAGCTTACCTGCAGCTTTGAAGATGCTACCTGAATAGAAGATTACACCGTTTATTCCACTTAGCTGTTGCAAGACAAGTAGGCCAATTCCTAGCTGCGAAAAGTTATAAAATTGCCATAAGCTGACAGTAACAAAATGTGACTACTAATTTGGTACCAGATAAGCAGATAAAGTTACGCACTTACAATTAGGGCGTGCGGTATTTCTTTTGGTTCAACTCCTGAAAGCGTATTGTACCACTTTTGTTTGCTGATGCTACAGCCATCTGCATGAAGCTAAGAGTTAATCCCACCGATTCCAAAAGAATGAAGTACATAGAGCCATGAGCCAAATGTTAAAAAAAAAATAATACACAAAGTATTCAAATAAATTGTATTCAGTCAGTCTAAATGAATGAAGTGTGCACCTTTATATCATTAACTTCTGAAGTGATGTCAGCATTGAATCCCCTCAGGACTTGCAGAGAAGTCTCGCAATCATCCATCTTATTCATCCTTGCCTACAAATATATAAGGGGAAAACAGGCATTGGAAATTGCAATTTGGAGTAATTAATCAGATTTCATTATCCAACTTGTGTGTGTGTGTGGGTGTATACCAGCCATCTTGGAGATTCCGGAATGAAGAATAGGCCAGGTATCAGCAATAAGCAAGGCAAGGTTCCTACAAGTGTGGCATCACACACTTTATGACAGAAGAGAAGGGCCTAAAAACCAAAATATTTGCCTACTACTTTTGTACTATCCAAAAAATATGTGTGCAACTTATTCAGAGTTTAAAATCATGCGAGCTAAAATACTAGAGTTGAAATGCAAACTAAGAGCAGCAGAAGGTTTATTAATCTATCAGGGTTTAGCCACGTTACCTATTAACGCAAGAAGTCTCCAAGGAAAAAAAAACAAGCCAAGCACATATGCAAGCAAGACACCAAAGGTTACAGACAACTGTAGAATAAACAATTGCACAGTGAGGCCGGCATAAACCAGCCAAGTGTTTGCCTCATGAAAAGATAAGACGCATGTGGGTATGAACAAACCGTGCTCACAGCACCAAGAGCTCCTCTCATGTTCTGAGGAGATATCTCTGCTATGTATACCGGTACCTGGTGGCACAAATTCACAGACCAAAAATTAGCTGATATGACCTGTCCATGCTTCCATCGCTCTTCTGCCAATAAAAATAAACTTCATAGGGGTGAATCACTTTGTCTAACAAAAATGCTGACATATCAGTTGATCTTTTTAAAATTGCAGTAGGCCAGGTTAAAAGCACAAGTATTCCATACTCTCAAGGCATAACCAGGCTTGCAGTTTTATTATACATACCACATAGGAAATAACACCGACACCAAATCCTTCAAGCAATCTTCCCATGTACAGAAACGAAGTGTCCTGCAGTGCAGAGCACACATCGACAGCCATCAAAGCCGATGTTATCATTTGTGAAGCAATGAGTGGAAATAAACTGACACTAATAGTGCCATACTTTTTGCGATGGAGATTGCAAGCCAGCCCATGATGTTCGGAACCGCTGCAATCATCAGTGACTGTGAAACAGTTACCGAGCTAGTTAGCGTAAAAGATCACAAGCTGTTTGGTTGGAGCATATTTTAGTGAAGCGTTACTACTAGTAGTTAACCAACTAGCTAGACAATGATTGTTAATTTTAGCCCAGCCAGTTATTAATTAATTAGCCATATGTATCCAAACAGGCCACATTAGCTGCTGTTGGCTAGGTAGTTGGCTAATAAGGACATGTTTGGATCCAAGGGCTAATTGCTAGCTAGCTACAAAAGGCCAAGTAATTGGCTAATAAGGACATGTTTAGATCCAAGAGCTAATTGCTAGCTAGCTAAAAATAGCTCTAGTGCACAAACAGTAGAGCTAATAGGTGGGCTAATTTTTAGCCACATGTTCAATTAGTAATAATTAACTGGACAACTAAAGCTAATTTGAGCTAATTTTTAGCCCAGCTACTCCCTCCGTCCCATGGAGTTCGTTGTTTTTACTTTTAAACTAAAGTGTTTGACCATCCGTCTTATTCAAAATATTTATGCAAATCATAAAATAAATTAATCAATATTCAAGTATCTTCATTAATAAAATAAGTCGTAACAAAATAAATTATATTTTAGAAAAAAATTGAATAAGACCAAGATCGAATAAGATAATAGTTAATCCTAGACAACTGACAAACTGAGTGGGACGGAGGGAGTAGTAATCAGCCATGTGTATCCAAACAGGCTCAACGTGCCCTTAGTGGACACTCTGATTAAAATTTAAACAGTGACCACTAGTGCTGTCAACCCTCTCTGCACAAAGTCATAAAAAAAAACCCAAAAAGAAAAAAAGTCATGGAACTGTCTGTGCAGACAGACAACAATTTTTGTGGGACATGTGCAAGGAAACAAGTAATAGAAAAAAAGAAGCAGTGGAGCAGAGTTTCTCACCCCTCTGCGGCCAACGTAATTTGCCATCTGACCGCTGGCAATCGCCCCGACCATGGCGCCCACGTTGGGCAGCGAGCCAAACGCCGAGAACTGCAGGGAAGCTCAATTATGAGATCTCCTCAATTATTCGTTTTGAAATGAAATGCGACAAGAAGAAAACGTCGAGCCAAGCGTGGAGACGTGTGCGCGCGCGCGCACTGGGGAGCAGACGTAGAAGCTGCAGCCAGGACGGACGTACCTCGGAGATGGAGAGGTTGAGGTCCCGGATGACGCCGTCCTGCGTCGGCGAGGAGTAGCCGTTGGTGAAGCCCAACTGGATGGGGCCGAGCGCGACGATGAGCGTGCAGAGCAAGGCGGGGACGTGGGGGACTCGCGCGGGACGGCAATGGAGGAGGTGCCGGCGGCATTGAGGCTGGACTGGCGCCACCCCATCCACTTCCGGTACCAGCTCCCGCTGTTGGGCAGCAGCGGCTTCTGCAGCGCGCCGTCGCAGTCGCTGCCGCTTCCTCCGTACCCGGCGCCGCCGCTGCCGCCGCCGCCGGACGCACTGTTGCTCGCCATGGCACCCGCGCTTGCTCGCCGCCGAGCTCGCGGCGCGATTTGATTTGTTTCGTTTTCTCAGGGTGGGGTTGGATCGAGGGGAGCTGGGCGGAGGAGTGGAGGACGACGCGAGTGCCAGCAGACGAGGGAGACCCGTTAACCCACCTCGTTCCGTCGAATGGGCGTAATTGCGGTTGTCGCAGGTCTCTCCTGGGTCCCATATGTCAGAGGTCCAGAAGCGATTGTCTTTTATCAATGGCTCACGTGTCCGTACTCCGTACTGTCTCCGTATCTGAGTGTGGCTATGCATCCGTGAGAATCAATCTTGGATCGATCGATAAATAAATGTTGCCCGTAGGATTTGCAACGATCTTTTTTTTTTTCGTCACCACCTCCGATGCAGCTTGTGTTATGGAGATATCAACAACGTTGGATGGACAGTGAGGTAGCCGTTCGGGTCCTCACAAATGGTTGTACGGCCAGCCTACCTATCAAACGTATCAGTCAAAGGAAACCTGTGAGAAAGTTCCCAATCACATAGAATCTAAAATCAGTGACATATATGCAGTTGATAGAGTACCCAGGACAGAGTTTCAAAAAAAAAAAAAAAAAAGTACCCAGGACAGCAAGATTAGTGAAGAGAAGTTAGAAACAAAGATAGAGAAACAGGCACCTAAGAAGAGAGCTGAGAAGTGGGGTTCTTTGATTCCAAAAATGAAGAGTAAGAGAAAGACAAACCGTCACAATGTAACAATGTTCTTTGGATCCAGTAGAGTGTAGGCTGACATCCGTAATCTATGGTTACCGTTGTCGAAAACTTTGATTGGATTTTCTTTCTTTGAATGAAAACGCGTAACGGCGTGGTCTCAAAAAAAAAGAAGAGTAAGAGACAACATTGGGGGAGGGGGACTCTATTAGAAAAAGCTCAAGCTTCGAAAAAACAACGTAATCCGGAAGTTCTTGAAGGTAACAAATTCTAGTCTTAACTTTTTATTTTGAAAGTAAATGGTAGGACCTCTACCTTTCCATCAAGATAGGGAAAGAGTTTTTATGTACATGTGTTTTTTAGAGTTCTTCTTGGCCTACCCGAGGCCAAAAAAAAAAAAAAAAAAAAAAAAAAAAAAAAAAAAAAAAAAAAAAAAAAATGTACTTTTAAAAGAAATTCACACGCCCCAAACATGAGCCCTTTTCCATTGCTCTATGTCCTCCTTTATTGTTTGAGTGACCTGCAGCGGCGTCTGGAGCTCGTTTGAAAATATCCTTCTATTTCTCTCTTTCCATATATTCTAGACGGTGTAGAGGACCATTCCGTTGAAACACTTCCTTTCATCTTTTGCTATCCGTGATCGAGCGTCCTCCCACCACGAAATGAAATGTGGCGGGTCACTGGCCGACAAAACTTGGGATGCATCGAAATGCTCCCACTGCAGGATGTGGCTCCAAACGACTTTGGCGAACGAGCATAGCAGGACCAAATGTAGGGATGTTTCGAGGGGGCCATTGCATGAGGATTCCAGTCTTAACTGATTCTTCTTTAGTTCATATTGCAAATTCCATTGGTTTACATACTAGTCATCAATATGATTGCAATAGTAGTAGTGGTGTGAATGAAATGTTGTTGTTTGTTGACGGTAGAAATACCCTGTTTTCACATAGTCAAACCGTTAACAAAGTACTCCTTTTGGAAGCTAACATACATATAAATAATGATTTCTTATGCAAATAACCTAGTTCCACATATAGATGTCATTATTTGTATGCAGATATGAATTCGAAGGAAATCTGGCCGAAACGACATGTATGGTCGGCATCCAGTCGATGACCCAAGTATGGCCATTAGACAATATACCATCACCATCATGATCACCATGTCTTGTGACGCCTCCACACAAAATCTGAAGTCATTTGGCCACAAGACCAACGTCGGCCGACGTGGGCCCTTCGGCCCACGGCCATACCACGTGACTTGCCACGTCATCAATCCATGGGAGACCAATGGAAGCACCTGATTGGTCCGTCAAGACGTCCCCTGGATCATATGGGTACAAAATAGATGTCACAGCAAGTTCCAGACTCAAGACGCAGAAACTGACAATGGGGCCAACATACACAGGACCAGAGGATGGCCCACATGTCATGGACCTTGGTCGGTTGACCTGGGCCAACTTGGCCATTCACATCCTCCCACGCCTAGCACATTGTCCACATGCTAAAATTGCCTCACACGTTGATCCTAAGGCGGTTGTATGGCGGTTTGATCCAACGGTGGGTGATAGAGGTCACGTGGATTGATGACATGGCGCTGGAGTAGCCCCTACTCCACCTTGGGGCTATAAATACCCCCCTACCCCCTCACTTCCAAGGCATGACACACAAGGAAGAGCTCCACTCCTATGTAGTAGGCGAAGCCCTGCTCCGTTAGTGTGGTAGTAGAGAGAGAGAGAGAAGTCTTCTGGAGGAAGTCCCGGATCTGTCGGGAATCTCCTCCAAGGTTATCTCTGCGGGTGTACTTCTTCTAGTAAGTAATATTGTAAGGTCCTAAATGGCTAGAGGGGGGTGAATAGCCTAATAAAAATTCTACACAAATCACTAGAACAATTTGTTAGACAATAACAAAGTATAAATGTGGTTGCTCTAGCTCTACTTGTCGGCAAGCCACCTAATAACAATTCTAGGATTTACAATCTCTAATTCACACAATTGCTAGTCGCTACTTTACCAACTATGGGAATGGAGAGGTGAAGGAGGGGATCCTCTTGGAGCTCTCAAATTGATCTCTAGAGCTTGCTCTCTCACTTAATTTGGGCTCAAATCAATGGAGTGAGAGAGGGGAGGATGAGAGCTTTGTTCTTTCTTTTCTTTTCTTTTGTTCTTGAGAGAATGAGTGAGTGAGAGGAATGAGTGAGAGAGAGAGAGGGTCAAGGGGAGGCGCTGCCTAAAACAACCAGCCAGCACCACCACCACACAACGGTCACATGGTTTCCCCTCTCCAGCTGACACGCGGGCCACCACAGTTTCCATCTCTCAAACGGTTGGCACAGAGACGAACGACGACTTCCAGCACTCGCTTCTCTCTAGCATGCGAACGGCGGGAGCAGCAACGGGATATCCACCAATGAGTGGACGACAACGGCAGCAGGGCGGGTCCACTCCCTTTCACCTCTATGCTCTCTCACGGTGGCAAAGGACAGAGCCTCTCTAATTTCTAGGAGTGAGCAGCATGCGCCTGCAATGCATGCAAACGGAACGGGACAACGGTCCAAGGAGCAGCAAGCGCCATCGATCCCATTTCTCTATGTCTTGCATGCGCTGACAGCTGGGCCCGCCTAAGAATAGCACACAGGCAGTCGGCTCTTCTTTTCTCCCTGTCCACGGTTTCTCAGCAATTTCCTGCTCGGGTGGCATGAAATTCCAGGGAGAGGGTCTCTGTCTTGAGCACAGATAGCAGCGAGCAGCTTCAAACAGAGAGATGTTGCATGGAAATTTTGTTTGGTTGAACAGGAAATTCAGTCAGCAACTCTTTTCCTTTTTTTTCTTTATCCCTTTTAAGTGCTAACTTCACAAATATGTTCCAAAATAAATTGGGTACTTAAGTTAGATTTTCACAAATAATTTTCTAGGATAATTTTCAAGATCTCACCGCGTCACTAAACGATAACTATATGCAAATGAGACTCATATTTAGTGGCACTAGATAACCATTACAATTAAAGATTTCTCCTCTTTATAAGACGGTTATCTATCCTAAATCCGATCACGCACTCTATTGCGTCTTGACCGGCAAAAACAAATATCCTATTTTATACCTTTGCCTTTGAGTCCATAGGGTTTTGTTTTCTCTTTCTTTTTCAAAGCACGAGCATTTGATCAATCTTTTGGATCGTCATTGTCCATCCACCATGATCACTTTGCTTCATCACTTGGCTAGAACCACCTCAACTAATTCAACCACTTAGCATAGAGGTTAGTCCTAGGGTGTCATCAATTATTCAAAACCAAACTAGAGATCTTCAAATACATTACGAGTTCTTTTATACTTTGCATATTTTGTTTAGTATAGTAGCTATTCACTCGTTCTTCATTGGTACATTGATTTACTTTAAGTATTTATTTACTTTAGTAGAGTGCTCTAGCCTAGCGCTAAGATCGGGGTTAGAGTAGTAAGTGTTAGTGTAGACATGGTGTCTAGGCTATACCTTATCAGTGTTTGCCGCTTCTCGCTTTCGGATGGATTGTGATAACCGGTAAGGTGGTGACAGCCCTTCCGGGTCTCTCGTATAGATCACCACGTGTTTAGGCAAGTTCTTAAAAGGTAAGGCTCTGTAAAATAGTAGCTTGTTTAGTGGTGGTCTTATTCACCATTTCTCACCTACTGCCTCCATGTCCGAGGGCTGATAAAGCCGCGTTTAGCTGATGTTGTAGGTTTGATTGAAACAAAAAAAGAGTCATTTACAGGTTACCTGCAGTTATTAGTAGAATTAGAAGTACTCATGTTGATGTTGTAGGTTTGATTGAAACATAAAAAAGAGTCATTTACACTTGGTATCTTAGAAATTTGACTGGAAATATTCTTTTCAATTGGTTTAACCTTCCTACTAAAGGCGCAGCAAGAGGTATTTTAGTTGGCTGCAATAAAGATAAGTATAATTCTTGTATTGCTGAAATTCTTGATTTTTTTATTTGTTTAATGATTACTGATCTGAAGACCAATTTTTACTGGAAATTGATAGTTGTCTATGGTTCACCTTATGAATATGGAAAAGTAGATTTCTTAGAAGAGCTGGATAGAGTGATGCTTAATTAGCAAGGCCCAACTATGGTTGCCGGTGATTTTAACTTAGTAAGGTTGGTACAGGATAAAGTAATGGTGTCATAAATTTTAGATGGACAGAAGCCTTTAATGAATGGTTTGATAAGTGTGTTCCAGTAGAGTTGAACCCTAACTCTATCATAGAGTCTAAGCTTATTTATTAGCTTCATATTTATTGTATTTTGATGATGTGCTGATGTGGCAAAGTGTATTTGTGGAAAAAAAACCAAGACTCCAAGTCCACAATACCCGAGGTAATAAATGATTTTAGACTACATGATAGAGTCTGCATTGTGAGTTGCCTAAAGGACTCGACCTCACCCGGACCAACTGTAGTGGAGGCGAGGGATGGTGGCGACCTCGGCTTATGCCATAGGGCATTAGACGAGAGACTATTCAAAAAAGATCAATACAGTGGCTATTAAAACGTAAACTAAATCCGCCAAATATTTCATTTCAGAGAACTTTGGTGAGGTATAAACTCGATGAATATGGGAAGATTTAGTAGCCAAGATCACTCATTAATTTAACCAATGAGAGAGATTTGTTTATTAGGAGCTTACATAGCAATGATCAATTTACGATCCATTCTATGTATCTTCGCATGATAAACTTAGAATACACCATTCTCTCATAAATTGATTTGAAAGTTAAAAATTCCTCTAAAAATCAAGATTTTCCTTTGTCATCGCCAGCACGGATAATTGATTTGGAAGCTAAAACCATACTTTGCTAATTGCATATATTGAATTACTGATGAATGCTGGAGCTCACTGGAAGGACCATTGTATCTCCTCGAGGGTTCTTCCCTTTGTCTCTGGCACCCAAAGGATAATGAAGATGAGAGTGAAAGCACTCACAATCATGTAGGAGGCAAATGTGCCTGTACGATTTGGAAACAAAGGTAACATGTCAAATTTGTTGTCATGATTTGGAAACAAAGGTAATTTGGTTGTTCATATATACAATCCTACTCTAAGCGTGCTTGTATAGACCTGCAACACTCCAACTCAGAAGCAAATTTGCTGTCATTGTTATTCCAAAGCATGTCAACCAGTTGGCAAGGGTCGCAACGCTTCCTGCCACACTCTTGATGCTAACCGGAAGGATCTGTCAATATACAAAGTTTCGAGAATAAGCCTTATGCTTTCAGCATGTGGCTCGGACATCTTATGAGCTATATTAGCTATATGTGATAAGGTACTGTACCTCAGACATAATGATCCAAGGAATGGCAGCCATGCCGAAGCAGTAGGCAATGGAATAAGCCTGAACGAAGTATTTGGGCAAAACTTTACAGCACAGATTGCACATTAAGAAACCAAGGTTCAGATATTAAATGTAATTGACAGACTTACCATGACACCAACCAAGGACACCATACTTAAGATGTTATACAAGTCAGAGTCATTTGAAACATTATCCTGAAACGAATAACCCATGACAAGAAAGAAGAATATTCAGTGGATTGAGATGACAGATGACAGACCCTAAAATCATACTGCATATCAGATTGTTTATAAGCCATGTACTGCATTAGTATACTAGATTAATATTGCATAGAGTACAAAAGAACTGTTATATTCTGATCAGAATCTTATCGCAAAGGAACTCGAACTTACCTTGATGTAAAATACAACAACAACTGCAAGAAGGCTTAGGGTCATCCCAGAAGACGAGATCTGTAATTTGAAGTGGCAATTATATTAAGCAACAGAAGACCCACAAATTAGTGGCTTTTTTAAAAAAAAAAAGAGGGAAGCAGAAGTTACAATAAGGAGGATTCTTCGGCCAGCTCTGTCCAGGAACGTGATTGTAACACCAGTGGCAAGAACCTGATGGAATGCTGTTATTAGAAGATTAATAAAAACACAGAGAGACTGGATCAGGTCTGTCTAGTTATTAGGTACTTGCCCCCATAGCTCCAAGTACACATGTGTCCAAGTTACCGTTCTTGAGCCCTGAGAAGTTTGATTGTTTGAACTAAAAGTCAAAACACACTTAACTAGCACTGTTGTAGATAAAGACAGAGGAAGCATAATGATTTTGCAGTAAACAACAAAATGCCATCTTTCATCAAAGAAAAAGAATGATAAACCATGTTACAACTTACAGTGAGACTAATGTAATGTACTAGCTTATTTTAACATGTTATAATGCATTAGGACTTAGGAACAGTAAGGTCACTTTATCCCAATTTTACCCTTTTGGTTTTTGTAGTCCATTACACTATTCCTACGTCTGCAAGAAAAAATAATAATAATATTGCCAATCGGAGACTCATGCTTTTTATTCAGCAAACAGCCAAAACAATTCCCTAAGGCCCTAATGCTCCAGTTAAATTTGGAAGGAATAAAAGAATATTTCGTAAAATTTATTATGAACAGCTACTAATAAAAACACAAGTCAGTGAACATGCGCGCAGCTTACCTGCAGCTTTGAAGATGCTAACTGAATAAAACATTATACCGTTTATTCCACTTAGCTGCTGCAACACAAGTAGGCCAATTCCTAGCTGCAAAAGTTGTAGCATTGTCATAAGCTGACAGTTACAAAATGTGATTACTAATTTGGTACCAGATAAGCAGATAAGTTACCAACTTACAATTAGGGGCGTGCGGTATTGTTTTTGGTTCAACTCTTGAAAACGTATTGTACCACTTTTGTTTGCTGATGCTACAGCTATCTGCATAAAAATAAAGTTAATCCCACCGATTCAATAGAATTAAGGGGCTGTTTGGATTAGGGATTTTTTAGTCTTTGGGACTAAAAAAGTCTTTTAGTCCCTACCAAACCAAACAAGAGGAACTTTTTAAGACTTTTCCTCTGTTAGTCCCTAAAAGACTCTCTTGAAGAGACTTTTTTTTATTAGTCCCTAGGACTAAAAAAGTTTAGTCCCTAGGAACCAAACATCCCCTAAGTAGCTAATATTGCTGTTAAAGAAAATAATACTCTCTCCGTTTCAAATTGTAGTTCACTTTAGCTTTTTTTAGATACTTTAATTTAATTATGTATCTAGACATAATGTATAACGAGGTGAATAGAAAAATCAATGTATCTAGAAAAGCCAAAGTGAACTACAATTTGAAGACTCTTCAAATAAACTGTAGTCACTCTAAATGAATGAAAGTAAGTGTGTACCTTTATATCATTAACTTCTACAGTGATGTCAGCATTGAATCCCCTCAGAACTTGTAGAGAAGTCTCGCAATCATCCATCCTATTCATACTTGCCTACAAATATAAGGGGGAAAGGAGCATTGGGAATTGCAGTTTGGCCTAATTATTCAGAATATCCAACTTGTGTGTGTATATACCAGCCATCTTGGAGATTCCGGAATGAAGAATAGGCCAGGTATCAACAATAAGCAGGGCAAGGTTCCTACAAGTGTGGAATCGCACACTTTATGATAGAACAGAAGGGTATAAAATATTTGCCTACTACATTTGTACTATCCAAAAAATATGTGTCGATCTTATTTAGAGTTCTTGATCATGCGAGCTAAAATAACAGAGTTGAAATGCAGACTAACAACATCGCTGGTTCTCTCTCGAATACTGTTAAATCAGCCGGAATGAGCCGTCAGCAGAACAGCCCCTAAGAGCAGCAGCACCAGCAGGTTCATTAATCTATCAGGGTTTAGCCACGTTACCTATTAACGCAAGAGGCCTCCAAGGAAAAAACATGCCAAGCACATATGCAAGCGTGACACCAACGGTTACAGACAACTGTAGAATGAACAACAGCACAGTGAGGTCGGCATAAACAAACCAAGTGTTTGCCTCATGAAAAAAATAAGATGCTTGTGGGTATGAACAAACCGGGTTCACAGCACCAAGAGCTCCTCTCATGTTCGGAGGAGATATCTCTGCTATGTATACCGGTACCTAAAATTCACATACCAAAATTAGCAGATATAACCAGTCCATGCTTCCATTGCTCTTCTGCCAATAAAATAAATTTCATAGGGATGGATCACTTTGTCTAAAAAATTCTGACATATCAGTAGATATATATTTTTTAAAAAAATTGCAGGTTAAAAAACACAAGTGCTCATACTCTCAAAGACATAACCAGGCATGGAGTTTTGTTTCATTATACATACCACATAGGAAATGACACCGACACCAAATCCTTCAAGCAATCTTCCCATGTAGAGAAACCAAGTGTCCTGCAGAGCAGACATCGACAGCCCGATGTTGTGATTTGTGAAGCAATGAGTGGAAATAAACTGACACACGTAGCGCCATACTTTTTGCGAAGGAGATCGCAATCCAGCCGATGATGTTCGGAACCGCTGCAATCATCAGTGACTGCGAAACAGTTACCAAGCTAGTTAGCTTAAAAGATCACACTCTGTTTGGTTGGATCATTTTTCATGGCCTCAGTGGAGCAGAGTTTCTCACCCCCTCTGCGGCCAATGTACTTGGCCATCTGGCCACTGGCTATCGCCCCGACCATGGCGCCCACGTTGGACAGCGAGCCGAACGCCGAGAACTGCGAGGGGCGACGACGGAGCTCGATTATTCGTTTTGAAATGAGACACGAAGAAAACGTCCAGCCGAGAGCGTGGAGATAGGTGTATGTCAGCCAGGATGCATGTACCTCGGAGATGGAGAGGTTGAGGTCCCGGATGATGCTGGCCTGCGTCGGCGAGGAGTACCCGCTGGTGAAGCCGAACTGGATGGGGCCGAGCGCGACGACGAGCGTGCAGAGCAAGGCGGAGACGTGGGACTTCCGCAGGACGGCCATGGAGGAGGTGCCGGTGCCGGCGGTGGCGTCGAGGCTGGACTGGCGCGACCCCATCCCCATCCGGTACCAAATGCTCCCGCTGTTGGGCAGCAGCGGCTTCTGCAGCGAGCCGTCGTGGTCGCTGCCGCTCTCGTACTCGCCGCCGGACGCCCTGTCGTTGCTCGCCATGGCGCTCGCGGCAGAGATTTGAGTTGTTTGGTTTCGTCCAGACCCCTGTAGACTCGAGGTGGGGTTGGAAGGAAGGAGAGGCAGATGGGAGAGTGAATGCCTCCGTACCGTTGAATAGGGTGCGCGCGGCTGTCGAGGCGTTGTCGTGCCAGGCAGGTGTCGCCGGGGTCCCACCGTCAGAGACACAGAAATGACTCCTCTTTGCTGACCTGGACATGACTCCCAGCTCTGTCTTTGAGCAACACGGTGTGTTTAAGACCCAAAATTTCATCGGGACAATGTCACATGCAACAGAAGACGTTTCTTGTTAGTGGTAATATTATCCTACCTCGACATAACTGTCATGCTCCAATGTATATCTAAACCTGTAATTATTTTATTTTTTTACCTACATTTAGAGCGGTATTTTGATGTGACGTGGAATCTTCTATTTGCATAGTGGAATTTGGGAAAGCAACACTGTATAATCCCATGCATCCCATTTTTTATTTTGACCAAAAATAAATCAATTTCAACTTTCAAGAGAAAAAAAAAAAGAGACGTCGATTTGCAATGATCTTTATTGTTTATTTATTTATACTTTCACCAGTGGTGAATCACCACCGCCACTAATGCAGTCATGTAGCTTAAGTACGTTAGGGAGCCCCATCAACGTTGCAAGGACAGGGTTGTAAAAAAACGTTGGAAGGACAGTGACATTCCCGACCAACGTTCTTTACTCGTTTTGGCCCCGGTCCACCCAAATGATTGCATGTCCTGCCTACCTCCGTACCGTAGCTATCAAATCGTGTCCAGAGGATGTATAGCTTTCCTCCGTCCCCAAATGTAAAAACCGTGTTTTCCTTACAAACACGTTTAAACGCAGCGTAAAGGGACGGAGGGGACGCAGAGAGTAAAGCATTGTAGGTGGACTAAGGCTTGGACATAGAAACAAAGAACTTTGTGAGAGACAAGACGTAGTATTATTATCTTTGCTTTTTTAGTCCGGTGGGACAACTGCCAAGTATTTGTATACGTTGGAAGGATGCCCAAAATTTTCTGTCAAGCAGATACCACCGTAACCATTGCCTTTCTAAGAGAAAAACTCGGAGAATTATTGCAACAGATGCCGAATGCTCAGCGAAACGAAAATTGTATCTCCTCTAGAGTTCTTCCCTTCGTCTCCGGCACCCAAAGGACGACAAAAACGAGGGTGAAGGCGCCCACAACCATGTACGAGAGGAAAGTGCCTGTCCAGAAAAGAGAAAACTGCATCAGCTTCCACGGTTCAGGTTCTTAATCCTACCCTATTCAGAATTTCAGAGCTGAAGCACAAATGTGGTGTGGACTGTGGACCTCCAACACTCCAGGTGAGCATCAAGTTCGTCGTCATTGTTATGGCGAAGGATGTCAGCCAGTTGGCCAGTGTCGCGATGCTTCCACCGAGACTCTTGATGCTCACTGGGAGAATCTGAAAAACGCACAAGTTTGAATTATACATTCAGATATCTCTTACAGTTCGTGCCTGAGCTGTAGCTTCAGGCTATTGCTGATGCAAATAGTTCTTTTCGGTAAGATGCCAAAATTAGGAGAAAGAGAGGCATTGTATACAAGCTTTAAATCAGATATGAAACTAAGTATTGTACCTCAGACATCATGAGCCATGGAATGGCACCCATACCAAACGAGAAGGTAATGACAAAAGCCTGAACATAGCACGAGTCATTGTTTTGGCATAGGTTCCACATTTGTATCCATTCTTTTTTCAGAAGAAACATAATTGAGACATACCACGATAGCAACCAACGAGATCATAGTTAAGATGTAGTACAAGTTAGAATCCTGTGAAATGTTATCCTGGAAGAAAAAACGAACCATAAAAAGGATTAGAAGAAAATTCAGTAGATATTGTACAAAATCTGCATAAGCCATGCATTGCCAGTATGGTTTACTATTGCAGCAACGACTGTTGGTACAAGAATTATTTTCTCATTGGAATCCTAGCTAAAGAAACCTGAACATACCTTGAGAAAAAACACAACGGAAACGGCAAGAAGGCACAGGGTCATGCCGGAGGTAGAAATCTGTCATTTGAAATTGCGTTCAACAAAAAGTCAGTGTTAGTCATATTTACAGAAAGCACGCAGGCTAGTTATTTCGCAGGAAAGAAAATTACAATAAGAAGCATGCGTCGTCCAGCTCTGTCTAACAACCATGTCGTAACTCCAGTAGCAAGGACCTGACAAAAATGAAGAGTAGCTTAATATAAAGTACAGGTAAATTGTACCAGGTTATAAACTCATCCTAGCTACGCACCTGGATAGCTCCAAGTGAACAGGTGGCCAAGTCGCTGTTTGTAACTCCTGGAGATTTTGGATGTTAATTTTTGACCAAAAGTTGACTATATTAAAATTGTTGTAAAACATGGTAGAAGAGCTCAAACTATTAATGCATAGCGCATACATATTCATCTGAATAATACATAGGGTTTATCAGACGTGGAAACGATCTAAATTTACAAAATACAATGAGATGCCATCTTATCTTAAGTTTGTGCATTCTAGTGTTTTTTTTTTTTTTTTTGACATGACATTCTAGTGGTTTGAAAATCAGTACTCTAATATTCTATTCCAACATCTGGAAAGCATACTGCAAACAAACAATGGTATTAAAGGTTGCTTCAATATTGGTTATCAGTAATCATTATCATTTCCAAATAAATTTGCAAGATATCCAAACTATCATGCCTAAAACTTATTAAACCAACTACTACGAAAAAGTACAGACATGATAAAGACTGCAACTAACCTGCAGCTTTGAAGATGCTACTTGCATAAAACAGTACACCGTTGATTCCACTTAGATTTTGCAGTACAAGTAGACCAATTCCTAGCTGCCAAGTTAACAAATAGTTACAATTATAAACTATAGCTGCTGACTTTGACTTGGATTAATCTGATGAAGTTAAGAAAGTTACAAGTAGTGGCGCGGTATTTCTTTTGGTTTAATTCTTGAAAACTGATTGTAGTCCTCTTACTTGATGATGTCACTGCCCTCTGCAAAAGGATCAAAGCTAAAGATGATTCTGTTGATTCCATAAGAACGTGGTACATAGATCCATGTGACTAATTTAATTTAAGTCTTCACAGCTAATGGAAATAGATCATATATACTGCATTTAGTCACTCTTCACTCTAGAGACATAATAGAGGTGCTTTTGCCTTTATATCATTCGCTTCTGTCGTGATGTCAGTCTCAAACCCCCCTAAGCACTTGTAGGGACGTCTCACAATCATCCATTAAATTCATCTTTGCCTAGAGATAAGAGCAAGATAAATGGTCACTAAGATTTCAGTTTGATGCAACATATCATAATTCAGATCCAGTTTATGCATATATGTACCAGCCATCTGGGAGATTCTGGAATGAAGAATAGTCCAGGAATCAACACTGTGCAGGGCAAGGATCCTACAATTGACAGCACAGAAATTTAGATAAGAAATAATGACACATGTACTAGTCCGCATTTAGTATCTTCCTAGATACATCCTCCATCCCAAATTATAAAGCATTCCAAGACTTGGAGAGTCAAAAGATCTTAAGTTTGACCAAATTTATATGACAAGATACTAACATTTAGGATGCCAAGTATCATTGAATTCTTCGTTAAATATATTTTCATAATATATCTATTTGATGTTACAAATCTTTTTTAATTCTCTATAATTTTGGTCAAACTTAAAATGCTTTGATTTTCCAAGATTCTTGGAATATCTTATAATTTGGGATGGAGGGAGTAGTATATTTCTAAGATTATAGTCATATTGGGGAAAGCCATTTGCAGTTAGTGATCTCGTGAGCTGAAAGATCAGGTTAAGTATAAAGTATAAAGTGTAAGCAACAACAAGAAAAGAAAATTCAAACATATCAGTAGTTAGCTACATTACCGATCACTGCTAGAAGTCTCCAAGGAACAAACATGCCGAGCAAATAGGCCAAGAATATGCCAATGGTCACAGACAACTGAAGGATGAACAATTGCACAGTGAATAAAATGTAAATAAATAAACTAAGTATTATTTTTCTAACAAAAAGATAAGAATGTTATGAGGAAGCACACCTGGTTCACAGAACCAAGAGCTCCTCTCATGTTCTGAGGAGATATTTCTGCTATGTATACAGGTACCTGGTAACAAATTATCAAGAAAAACAGTCTTAATTATCAAGAAATAGTCTTGTAATTAATCCAAACCTCCAAGGTTCTTTTTTGCAACATACAAAATTATACATTGGTCATGGTTCACTCTGTATCCATTTGTTACCCCTAAATGTGCCCAAGATATGGGATCTCACTCAATATTTTGATCTCTCACTTTTCCCAGTTCTTAAGTTTTGAAAGTACAAATCTTCTGTGCAAGAAATAAGCAGGCAACAAATCTTCTTGTACGAACCGTATAGGATATGATGCCGACACCAAACCCTTCAAGCAATCGTCCCATATACAGAAATGAGGCATCCTGTAAAACAGACATTGACAGATGGCAGGCATCAATCTTATGTTTTCAGATGCAGCAATGGGTGAAAATGAACTCAGGGAACATGTACTTGTTGAGTACTTTTGCAAAGGAGATCGCAAGCCAACCGATGATATTCGGGATTGCAGCAATCATCAACGACTGAAACCATTTAGCAAAACTGTTAGACTAAAATTGTACAGATCTAGTGAAATTAACTACTGAAATTCTGCCATACATTGAACACGAGACTGAAATTATGTACAAAATACACGATCCACACCATTTCTCGGAGACACTAAAACTTAATGATTAATACAGAATATCAATATCAAAGGAAAGTGGGGGAACAGACGAACATGAATAAACCATGCCAAATCCCAATTTGGTTAACTGCACAAAAAGAACCAGTCCACAGGAATTAATTCTTGCGAAATTATGGACTACTTTCAAAATTTCACCTGCTTTTATTTTCTGAAGAAAAAGTCCTCCCACCTAATTTTTGAAAACACCGGTATCCTATTTATATTTGGGTTCTCTATCTATCAGAGAAAAGGATGGCTTTTCTTGTTGGTTAGTCTAAAGTCTAAACGCAGCCTCCTGATCCTCTCTGTCTATATAAAGAAGTGATGTTGACCCTCCGTCGTCGTCAGCTTACAAGTAACAAACTGATCATAAAATGGAAGGACAGCTGATAACCACCAAGAAAGAAAGGGACTCGAATTTCTCACCCCTTTACGGCCAATGTGCTCGGCCATCTGCCCGCTGGCGATTGCCTCCGACCATGGCGCCGACGTTGGACAGCGAGCCAAACGCCGAGAACTGCAGCACGCGCGGGTGCGGCGGTCAGTATTATTGTCAGCCACGATTCATCAAATCAAAAGAAAAAAGAAACAAATCTCAGATACGATACGACAGCCTGTGGGGAGAGTTAGTTTGTTACCTCGGAGATGGAGAGGCTGAGGTCCCGAACCATGGCGTCCTGGGTCGGGGAGGAGAAGCCGCTGGTGAAGCCGAACTGGATGGGGCCCAGAGCGACGATGAGCGTGCAGAGGAAGGCGGAGACGTGGGACTCGCGCAGGACGGCCATGGAGGAGGCCCTGGGCGCGACGCTTGACTGCCGCGAGCTCATCCGGTACCAGCTGCCCGTGTGGAGCAAGCGGCTTTCCGCAGCCCGCCGTCGTGGTCGCTGCCGCTCTCCTCGCCGGCGGTGCCGCCCTCTGTTGCTGCCGCCACCCAGCATGGCGTCGTGCTCGCTCGGTCGCCGGCTGGGTACCGCGACAAACCTCTCGCCTCAAGCTTTGATTTTCTCTTCTTGGGAGTTGGCCTGAAGGAGGACGAGGAGCAAGAAGAGCAGCGGACAACGATCGATTTGCGAAGACGAACCGTCGTCCCGTTGAAATGGGCAAAGAGGACAGAGGAGTGACCAAACCAAGGGAGTAGGGGTTGTCTTGTCTGAATTCCTGTGGGGGCCCACCGGTCAGTGACCTAGTCAGCTGAGCTGGCCGGCTATGCTATGCGCCTTTTTTGGCTGTCCTATTTCTTTTTAAAAAAAAAAATCCTTCGTTGTCCTATTTCTCGTCATCTAGAATCTATATAAGTAAAAAGTATTTACGCAACATATTTCTGCTATATATGTCTTTTTTGTAGCCATTTTTCCTATGGTGATCCAAGAGCAGCCCAGTGTGGGTTTCCTAGCCGGTTCGATGTATTTAAATGTAGCTGTAGCACTAGGTATGTAACATCGTGGAGTGGTTTTTTTATTTTTAATACACCCCTATGAGCACCTTCAAGGCGACCGAAATACCAACCCGACAAATATGGAGATTTTCGGGTTACCATTAGCGCCGCCAACGGAACGCCGCCACCACTTAATGCATAACGCCAAGAAATCTAGGAAAATCGAAAAAAGGTGCGAGCATGTAGGGATTTGAACCAAGGTCCCACTAGACCGTCTCTACATCAGGTGGAGGGTTTAGTTGTACATGAAAATTCCAAATGTTAGAATTTTGACAACTATAGCACTCGCTTATATTTGGCAAAAATATTTTCCAATCATGAATTAACTAGGCTCAAAATATTCATCTTGTGGTTTACGATGCCAAATGGTATAATTAATTATTTTTTTTTACCTATATTTTACCGCTTCCTTACACGTCCCCCAGATTGATGCGATGGAGAGAGTTACGTAAACTTAACTTCTGATGAAAGGTAAACTAAACAAGGCCAATTCGATGGAGGAGCAGTCCCTCTTCTTTTTTTCTTGTGTGTGTGGGTCCAGCAATCCAGCTAAGGTTGGTTCTGATCCACCGTGAGCTGAATAGCAGGACGAGTGATGTCCAGGTCTGATCCTACAATCGGAACGCCCCCTGATGCCTTCATTACACTGCGGACGCAAGCTTTTTTACATTTGTATCAAGGGGCGGGGTCATATAACATTTCTGCAGATCGTACCTAAACAAATCTCTATCCTAAATGAATGAAAATTTAGTTGTTGAACGGATAAGAAGGCAGGTTATTGGTGACGAAGAACAAAAATCTTTCTACTATATATCGTTAGCCAACAACTACGACGAAGGACGGTCTTGCTTGCAGAACAAAAGCCTGCCATGAGGCATTGACCGACAGATACGGGCGATGGGTACGTGCATGCAGGCACGTTGGTGCCAGCTAGCCCATGGGAGCTGTCGCCGATATGATCGGAGCGCCGGATCCGCTGGAGCTGCGTGCCGTCGGCGGCCACGTCGTGCTCTGTCAGATGGGAGCACAAGCATCCCCCCTGTTTCGATCGATCTGGCATAGTTGGTCGCCGTGCAGCATGTGTACCTAGTACTTTTGCATTGAAAGGCTGAGGCTGAAAGCGCCAATGGACATGTGATCAGTGAGTGAGTGGAGGACAATGCAAAAGTATATAGTTACCGCCCCTACCATGTGGAGTTTAGTTGTACATGAAAATTCCAAATGTTAGAATTTTGACAACTATAGCACTTCCGCTTATATTTGGCAAATATTTTCCAATCACGTGAATTAACTAGGCAGCCAAAATATTCATCTTGTGGTTTACAAATGCCAAATGGTATAATTAATTTTTTTTGCCTATATTTATCGCCTTCCTTACATGCGTCCCTGGGATTGATGCGATGAAGAGAGAGTACAAAACTTAACTTGATGAAAGGTAAACTAAACAAGGCCAATTCGATGGAGGAGCAGTCCCTCTTCTTTTTCTTGTGTGTGGGTCCAGCAATCCAGCTAAGGTTGGTTCGATCCACCGTGAGCTGAATAGCAGGACGAGTGATGTCCAGGTCTGATCCTACAATCGGAACGCCCCCGATGCTTCACACTGCGGACGCAAGCTTTACATTTGTATCAAGGGGCGGGGGTCATATAACATTTCTGCAGATCGTACCCTAAACAAATCTCTATCCTAAATGAATGAAAATTTAGTTGTTGAACGGATAAGAAGGCAGAAAGATTGGTGACGAAGAACAAAAAATCTTTCTACTATATATCGTTAGCCAACAACTACGACGAAGGACGGTCTTGCTTGCAGAACAAAAGCCTGCCATGAGGCATTGACCGACAGATACGGGCGATGGGTACGTGCATGCAGGCACGTTGGTGCCAGCTAGCCCATGGGAGCTGTCGCCGATATGATCGAGCGCCGGATCCGCTGGAGCTGCGTGCCGTCGGCGGCCACGTCGTGCTCTTGTCAGATGGGAGCACAAGCATCCCCCTGTTTCGATCGATCTGGCATAGTTGGTCGCCGTGCAGCATGTGTACCTAGTACTTTTGCATTGAAAGGCTGAGGCTGAAAGCGCCAATGGACATGTGATCAGTGAGTGAGTGAGGACAATGCAAAAGTATATAGTTAAAGCGCCAATAGCGCCATTGGATATAGTTTATAGCAATGGACATGTGAGTGAGTGAGGACGACGCAGAGGCGAGACTATTCGTGCCACCTCCGATCCGTAGATGATCTCATTCTCCGCTCCAAGAGCCATATGGTGACGATGGAGATGCGCTGCGCTGTGCCGCTCGTCGTCTCTCGTCGTTCTCTCGTCGATCTCCGTGTTTGATTGTTTGCTAATTAACCCTCGTGCACGCTGGGTGTTTATTGGTGCTCTGCGATCGCGCTCGCGGATCACGTGATGGACAGATTGATGGGCTATTTAATTAATCGGTGTTGTTGTTTCCAGCGGATCATCGTCTTCCACTAGCAGACTAGCTAGCTTCAATCACCTCTTCTAGCAACGTCGGCAAAAGTAATTTGTGGCGCTATGATCATGACACTGACACGTGTATATATGCATACATTACGAATTTAGAATTTATTAGGGAATTTAGCAAGAGGACACTCAAAGTGGCCACATAACGGACATCAACTTTCTTCGTATTTCGCTAAAAAACACACTCGGTTCATGCGTGTAATTTGGCCAACGGACACCGCAACCGGTTGTAGCAGGTCAAGGAGAGAGAAAACTTGAGAAATGACCTCCAGTGCCCCTGAGCCCATTTGGGTCCGATGCGGCATACTTCGCTGACAGTAGGGCCCACCGGTCAGTTTTGCCCCCAACCTCCATCTCCACTCTCCAGCATTTCGCCGTGTGCAAGTGTAGGTCCTTCCCGTCGTCCCTCGCTCATCCCTCTGCTCCATCTCCGGCGGGCCACCGGGCTGGCGAGCTCTGTCCTTGGCTCTGGCAGACGGACGGCCGGTACCTTCACCAGCGCAGCCGCACGCCATGGCCCCGCCTCCCACGCCACCGCCCACACTGCCTGACCCGCGACCGGCCCCCGACGTCGGACGCGCGACGTGCCCCGCCCGCGCCGCCGCGCACCACGTCGTCGGCTCGGCCCGTGGGATGCACGACCCCGTCCCGGCGTTCGCCACACCCCTCTCCGCCCCGTCGCGGCGGAGCATCGGGACCAGGAGGCGGAGGCGGCGAGAGTAGGCGCGCGTGCAGCGCGAGGGCGGCGGGCCAGTGCGCAGCAGACGCGAGCGCGACGCGGCCGAGCGTGGTGGGGCCTGGTGGAAGCTGGCGGAAGCCGGGCCGGAGCGCCGCGAAGCAACTCGGGTCCATCGGCGGCGCGGCAAAGCGAGCACGAGGGCGCGACAGAGCGAGCTTGGGTCCGCTGGGCAAGCCTCCCGCGCCGGGAAGGACGCGCGACCGAGGAAGACCACCCGCCGGGGGCATGGCGAGGCGGAGCCGGAGCGTGCCGTCTGCGGCCATGGCGACGCGGGAGCAGGGTCGCGGCGTCGGCGGCCATGGAAAGGGGAAGCAGGGGCGCGACATCGATGGTCCCGTCGGCGGCGAGGCACACCAGCGGTCAGGGGGCCACGCCCGCGGAGCGCTTGGCTGCGCGAGGGGCGGCGGCGGCGTAACGAGCTCCAGCGGGCGTCGAGCGCGAGGTGGGAGGCAGAGCCGCAGAGGACGACGAGAGATGGAGGTTGGGGAAAAAGTGACCTGTGGGGACCAACTGTCAGCGAAAGGGCGAAATAGACTCAGAGACACCGGGTGCCATTTTGCCTAGTCCAACCGGCTAAACCGGCCAGCGGTGTCCACGGGCCAAAATACACAAAACATCAGTGTCCCTCAGCCAAAATCGGAGAAAGATGGTGTCCAACAGCAAGGAACACCATTTTGCATGTCCCATGCCCAATTCTCCCAATTTATTATGGTGCCTATAAATCGGACAAAATAATTTTCTCTAGAAATTTATGCAATTAAAAATCCTAGTATATCGATTTAATCTAAGAAAAAAATATAGAAATTTTATTTTAACTATGTTTTATAAAAATATTTATCTTATTTTGCCTAAATTAAAATGATTTCAGCCTTCTGTGGACTCATTTTGCTTTTTTGTTTGCTAGAAGATATATGATCTCGTATCTATTATAATTAGTCTACGCCTATGACATGGATTATGGGAAGTTCAGGTGACTGTGATGACAACACAAATATCATGCAATTGTGTAACCACGTCATACTTGACCCTACTTCGGCTTTGTTTGGTATACAACTGCGAGGAGAGGCGTTTAATTCCCTGATAAACTGCACAAATGAAGGACAAGCACATCAAAGTAATCTAGTCTGGCTCAGAGCATTTGCGCTAAAGAGAGCAATCCGTATCACTTGACATTCTAACGTAGTTTTGATTGGTCAACGTTGACTAGCATATAAGCATAAAAGACACTTCATATTTATTCAATGAATTTCAACATAGGCACCATAAGGTATAGCATGAATTTACGAAGAAATGACTTTTTGAGCTAAAACAGATTTCCATGGTAAAACATTCATAACTTGATCCGCGGGGTGCAAGACCGTCCTCGAAATCTTCTCACCATACACATTTGCACGGAAAATATTTATAGTTTTATACACTCCTTAAGGTATCAACCTATCTTGATTTACCCCTCTCATAGCTGAAGTGGCGCTATGTAACATGAATCCACCGTCCAAAATCGCTTATAGACTACTAAAACAAATGGTTTTGAAGGTTGAGGAGTTTAAAAAACTAGAGAAAATCAGATTATCACAGGCTTAAAGGGTTGAAAGAACTTTTTCCTACTCTCTGGTCATTGAGTTTCTGTGGCCCGACCCAGATTGCGTCACGATTATTGTGTCTCCGGGAGGACCAAACAAATTTAGCTGGGCCGAAATGGGACGTCCTCAACCAAACTTGAGTGGGGAAAAAGTGCACATTTCCTTCCTAATCTTTCGCAAAGTCTAATTTGCCTCGCTTTATCTCAAAACCGCAGACTCATCTATTCAAACCGTGCAAATGAGCCGCATGGCTGGTTTGGATTCCGGTTTTGGCAGTGCTGGTGGCCACGCCAGATGTTTAAAAAAATGGTTTTGAAAGTTGAGGAGTTTATAAAAAACTAGTTTTATAATCGAGAGGGAAAATTGGATTATCACAGGCAAAGGGTTGAAAGTCTCACAGGTAATTGAGTTTCCATGGCCCAGATTGTGTCACGATTATCGGTGTCTCCGTGACCCAACAAATTTATCTGGGCCGAACCAAACTTGAGTGAGATGGGCCAGCCCAGCCCTAATAAATCTATCGGGCCGCTGTTCTTCTTCTGTTGGTAGTACAGTAGTACAGTGTCCCACCTTCACTGCTCCTCCTCGGCGGCTCCTCCCTCCTTTGACCACCAACTCCGGCGGCGCCGTACGTCGCAGCCGCACGCTACCCCGAAGCCAGAAATACCTACATGGGGCGGACAGCGCGCTCCCGGCCTCCGGCCACCGAGCCAACTCCGGCGGTCAGCGGCCTTCGCTCCACCAAGATCTCCTTCCGCTCCCGTAAGATTGTCAAGACACCATCCGCGAAACCTTTGACCGCGACCGCCCTGGCACAACCGCCGCCTCCAGTGCTGCCTGCGCTTTCGTCCCACGGAGAGCTTGCGGCCGCGCTGCGCCACCTTCAAGCTGCGGACCCCCTCCTCGCCGCTGTCATTGCCTCCACTGAGGCCCCCACCTTCGCCGCCACCCCCTCCCTCCCCGCGTTCCGCTCCCTCGCGCGCTCCATCCTCTACCAGCAGCTCGCGACCTCCGCTGCCAACGCCATCTACGCTCGCTTCCTCGCGCTCTTCCCTTCTGCCTCGGCGGCGGCCGCGCCCGTAGCCGCTGACGCGGTCACACCTGCCGCCGTCCTTGCCCTTGCCGCCGCCGATCTGCGCGCCATCGGCGTCTCCGGCCGCAAGGCATCCTACCTACACGACCTTGCGGCCAGATTCGCAGCCGGGGAGCTCTCCGACTCTGGTGTCGCCGCGATGGATGAGGCTACACTCCTCGCGGAGCTCACTAAGGTCAAAGGCATCGGCGAGTGGACTGTCCACATGTTCATGATCTTCTCGCTGCACCGCCCCGACGTGCTGCCCTGCGGCGACCTCGGCGTGCGCAAGGGCGTGCAGGAGCTGTACAAGCTCAAGGCGCTCCCCAATCCGGAGGAGATGGCTGCATTGTGCGAGCGGTGGAGGCCCTACCGGTCAGTCGGCGCGTGGTACATGTGGCGCCTCATGGAGAGCAAGGGCGCTGCGGCCAAGAAGAAGAATAAGGGTAATGCAAGCTCTTAGCGCCTAGGTATGTACAAGTGGCGGTCTTATGTATTTGTTGTCCCAAAGCTGTCGAATTTAGATGAAATCTGGGTTAGATGGTGTCCCAGATTTGTGACACAGTCTATGTTCACATCAGGGTCCTTGCAGAGTTAGAACTGAAGTTGATTAGAGAAGAAGAATAAGGGTAATGCAAGCTCGTAGCGCCTAGGTATGTACATGTAAGTGATGGTCTTATGTATTTGTTGTCCCAAAGCTGTCAAATTTAGATGAAATCTGGGGTAGATGGTGTCCCAGATTTGTGACACTGTCTATGTTCACATCAGGTCCTTTGCAGAGTTAGAACTGGAGTTGATTAGTTTCAGAGTCAAATGCTATTATGTTGTAAGCTTGTGATTTTGTTAGATATTCATAATTGATGCAACTATGTGGAGTATAAGTTAAGGGTTCCTGATCCTGATTGTTCTTTTTTTTAAAAAGGATTGGACATGATATGGTGTTTTTTTTTTTCATGTATATTTCATTCCATACCATTATTCAGTCATGACTTGATTGTACATCTTAGAGCAATAGATGTGAAATAGTTGGAATAAAGTTTTTTTTCTGGACCAATCTGTGTTGCTGCTTTTGATTCTACTGTTACACCATCTTGATTCTATTGTGTGCACAGATGATTCTTTAACAGTGACTTATGGTGGACTCAAACATACGTGATTCTAGCATTTGGTTCTTTGCGTTGTTCGTGAGCACAATCTAGCGACCTCTGCTTTTGAACCTGATGCTTAAAAACAGTGGCCAGCTAAAGCAAAATTTGGAGGCAACAAAATGCGATGAGGCAATTTTTTTTCATAAATACATGAGTTTACAACTTTACATCCTCCATAACTTAGTTCAAGGGGGACAATGAATACATACGGTTTATGACTGTACACTAGATCCTACAACCACAGGTAGACATAAACTTGCTCTTAACCTATACTATATACATGTACACACTGTTTCATCATTTTATTCTCCAACCAGAGCTGGATTCCTTTGCTTTCTTTCTAGAACCTAGGTCCATCTTAGATTCTTAGAGCTTTGTTTTCTACCTCCATGAGCCTCCAACATTTTAACCTGAAAGTAAAAGTCAATATATGCACACTGTCAGTTTCTCTGAATTGTAAACATTAATTCTTCTTTGTACCATGTGATATCTACTTGTACTGATTTCGTTTGCAGCTGCTCCTAGACCTGCCTACCAGAAATCACCCACTTGAAAATAAAACAAAAGAAAAGGACAATGAAGGAAGCAAGAACTAGCCAAACCTTGCCTACTCTTACTGCTAAAAAGAGCCATGGAAATGCCCTTTTGGCACAAGTTGTGACTTTTAGTATGAGAACTGCATGTCGGGTGCAAGCTGGATGCATGAGGGAAGTAGGAGATTTTTGTCATAGTACTAGGATTGGAGCCCACATAATTAGTGGGCATTAGTGGACAAACACCGAGTAATTAGATCCAGATTCTTTTTATGAGTGCGAAAGGAAAGGATGTCTGCAGTTTGGCCTATACAATGTTGATGCGATCACCCATGCATGGAACAGCTAAAGAACATAAAATACTCAGATGCTCGAGTGTGAATTCTTGAGCCATCGATGACATAGCGATGCATGCTGAACTATTCATAAAAAAAAAAATATGGTACGGTGACTGAATTATGCTTAGCTGAAGGCCTGCTTGCTGTGACTATCACCAACTAGCATGCATATAGTTACCCAAAAGCTTATGACTACAGAACGAAGCTCTTATGTAATTTGTTTCGAGTTTGCTTTCAAGGTGTCATGGACTTTACCTCGGGCCCAGAATCCCTGTGTCTTGTACTGGGGGTACGGCACGTGGCCTGACTCAATCATCTTGACGTCGTAGTCAAGATCTTCATAGTGGCAGCGCACCTCCTCAGCAGACTTGATGCCTCCCATGGCGCTGGACACCTTGTCCCACCGGTTGGGTGTGCCCTCGCCATAGTAGGCGAGTGCCTGTTCAAACATCTTGTTCTCTTTTTCGGGCTCCACTGTGACATGGAGTTGGGAGAGGAGCTCCGTGAGGCAGACATATTTGAAGTATCCTTGTTGAGATACTAACGTCTGTTAGTGCTAAGGCTTACTGTATCTAGTGTCTAGACTGAAGTATTTTGCTCTTCAGAAGCTCTTATGGTTTGGTATCGCTTGTCACAAGGTCTGCTATTTATAGACCCCAGGGTTGCCTGCTGCGTGCATGCGTGTGAGCTGTAAGTTGCATGGAATCACAATTGTGGGTTAAAGGTGGCTGAGGAGAATAAGGCTGGTTGGTTTCAGAGCCAAGGGACATGGAGACTATGTGATCTAAATTCAAAGAGTAGAATCTCTATGTTTTAAACCTCTTAAGATTTTTGTGTTGAGATGAGTGGTGGTGCATGATGCTGGATACGGTATCAGAGAAAGAGCTCTTCGTGTCCCAAGCTTAGGGCCATAGCACCTGTGCGTTTCATCTGTTGTTAAAGTTAATTTCCTGATGTTTGGATGACTTTGTGCACACACTTTGTCACCCTTTCTAACACATCAAGGTTGTGGCTGAACTTGCAGGTGCGTAGATCTCACAAGTCACAAGTAGAGGGCATTCTGCTTCAGAAAAGAAATAGCTTTTTAGATTCTGGTCCGCCTGTGTTTTTCACATAACCGAGATGGAGCTGAGCTGATCTGGAGTTCTGTACACCCCATTTCAGCAGCACACTGAATCTAACAACGCCAATGGTTTATTTTGCGTGCATGTTGCTGCTCTCTGATGCACAAGCAGCTGATCATTTCAGCCCCCTGAGGAAATACAGCAGCTGTCGTCCAAACTCGATGACTCTGCAGATATGGAGTGCCTCCTTTTTACTGCAAAAAAAAAAAGGACTTTGCATGCCAACATATCACCTCATCTCTGGCATATTAGCATGGTAACATTAGTCCTTTTGAGATGGCAACACAATATCCTGTGTTCGAGTATGCACACACGCTTGCATTCATGCACGATGAAAGACTATCAGTGATATAGTAATATGAAACATTCTCTGTATCAGTGATATAGTAATATATAACTCCTATATATGGCTCAAGTTCTGATCAAACATATACTTTCCAGGCGGCAAGAGCAGTGGGCATTGTGAGGGTAAGATAGGTGCAAGTAATCAAATTAAATGCAATGTCATTGTATCCAGCAGCTGTTTTCTGTACTGTTGTCTGCTGTGGATGAATGCATTTATAATGGAGCAAGTTAAGGTTGCCTTGCTCTGAAAGTAGTGACTGCTGAATCCCTTAGTGACTAATGTATTTGTTTGCCTCTCCTTAAGTGGCAGGTCGATCCATCACATATCTGAAGGCTGAACAAGATTGCAGTGTTCTCTTTTTGTCTTCTTCATCAAGGTGGATTATAAAGGGGTTTAACTTTTGAGTGTTGAATGAAAGGAAATCCAGAGCCTACCCTTCTGTACATATGAAATGACCTTATCCGGGCTGTATCCTTGCTCCATGTATGATGAGAGATTGCAAGAATATGTGCCAAAGCAAGGTTTGTTAAGTCCCTTTTGGACTGAAGAATACATTTCACCTGTTGCCCAGGGCCTTGGAAGAGGGAATTGCATATGTTCTCTGTGGTCCATGCCTACCCTTATGATTCTGAGACTGCACTTGTACAGCGTACAAAACTCAGGTCAGTAAATATTTGTTAGGTTCTTGCAGATGCTTGCAAGATGCTAGTGTTGTAGCATGGAGGACCATTGTCTTTAGTGTCTGAAATATGAGAGTGGCATGCAGGTCGATGTCTGAGCACATAGCTCGGAAGATGTGCGTATCAGCCAATAGGCTATGTGACTGTGCCTGCAGGATGCTCTGAAGGAAGCGCTTCCTGAAAAGTCAGAACTGCAAAGGTGCGCAAACCAAACCTCTGATTGAATGCTTCCATGGCTCACAGTTCCTAGATTCTTGTCTCTTTCTGATAGCCCATTGTTTACCATTGTCCACTCCATGTATCAGCTTTGATGCATCTGATCACAATGATCTCTCAGCTTGTTGTAACATCATCTTGACCATTGCCCATTGTCATACCAGCTTCATACATGGTTGAAAACTACTTATCAAAATGCTGTCACTTCAACCACTGATTCACATGTAATTTGAAATTTTAGTTTATATATTACTTGATGCATAATTTCACTGGAGAACGGAGGATAACAGGATTTGGGCTAAGAACATCCATTCTTTTCACTGTGTATCTCTTTGCAATCTCAGCCATCCGATCTCCAATCTATAGAACATATTCTAAAGGAGATAAGCAGCCGGTGCACGCCCCTTGGGGACCAAAGGAATATATCTATGTGGGTATATGTAACTTTTCATCTCCAATGATCCTGGAAAGGGAATTGACTACATTCCAATCTTGTTCCCAGCTTGTCCATGGAATTCGCACTGCCCTACGCAATAAGATTTGATTTACTGCCACTTGATCTGTCCACAGGCTGCCATTTCTTCGTTCAGATGAATGAGCGTGGAAGGTTTGCATCCATTGGATGTGTTGGAGCAGCAAGTTGCAGTTTTGATTCGTGCCGCGTGCATCGAGCCATCAGGAGATCTCTAATTTGGAATCATATCTGCGCAAATCCGTCGGAAGATGCAGGATTCCCACTGATATTTTGAACCATCTAGGCAAGGCTTCAGGAAGATGCTGGGTAGTGAAATGGAGGCTTCTTTCAAGTGCTTTGCTAGCGTTTCTGAATATTTTTAGGGTAGTGTTTTAGCCTGCAGCGTTGTATGTATGGGCTGTTACTCGAGATACTCTAAATTTTGAATCTTTATTTGTGTTTGCCTCTTGCCTGTGGAATCGGGGATTCTGGATTGAGTATTCTGTGTTGTTTTCAACTGGAAAGGGGGTATATATATTGTGGTGATAGTATACAATTGTCAAACCAGAGATGCCTTGGTGGGTTTTAAAAGAATGTATTATTCTGTAGCTTTTTGTGTACAGAGATGTCGTGATTGCTTCTTGCAATTCTACTGACACTCAAGTTTCAGGGTACGCACTACCATTGTCTCCTATTACTTAAAACAATTGTTTAAGCACTACAACAATATCACTTGGCCTCTTGGGACCAGGCATGTCAGGATTATATTCTGTAGCTTTTGCAGTGACTGTGAGCCATCGCTCACTGCTTATATTCTCTTAGACCTGAGCCATCATTAGTCGGTATCTAGCCAGCTGCTTGATGCTATCACCAAGTAGCTCGGATTCAGTGGCCGACTCTGCATCAGCCTGATTCCAAATCTTGAACGCAAAAAAAAGCTTTGATCAGATTCTACTCTGATCGACAAGTTGACGAATGCGAATCCAGCCGGTCTCTGCATCTCAATGTTTGGGATTCAAAGTGCTGCATTCTTTTCATCTGATAAGGAAATGCAAGCGGATTCCAGAGGAACATCATAGCAAGTCGCCTATCTAGTCCAAAGCAGCCAAAGCTACAGACAGAACACGTCCATTTCCACACACAAAGAAGAACTCCAGTTCCTCGCTTGTGTAAAAAAAGTCCACACCGTCGTGCATCACGCAAATATTAGTAGAGATGCAGGCATTCATATGTCTTGTACTTTGATGTCCCCAAGGGGGCTAAAAGTTTCGACAATTGAATATAAAATGTGTAAATTATGCTTACTGAAGCCCAAAGCGACCACTAGCTTTGAAACAAATTATAGCCACTGATAACTCACGCTACAAAACTCTGAACCCACAAATTATATCATCATCACAAAACTTTAAAACATCTGCCTACTGAGTAGCTGTAGTCCGGCGAGACAAAAATTCAACGGTTCAACGGGGAGGCGGGGCATCCAGCATCCCAGCCATGCTTAGCTCCTCCCTTAATTACCTTAGGGCTTTCCCGGCCTTATTCCCAGCTTTCCCTGTCATGCCTTTCTGGCCACCCTTCCCCTTTGCGCCTTTGACGCCCTTCTTCCCTTTCTTCCAAGTCCCGCTGGCTCGCTTGTCCTTCTTCATCCGTGGATCCACCAACACCTTCCCTTTGCCAGCCCTCACCTGAACCCCCTTCTTTGCAACAACGTACTCCTGAGGCTTTGGCACCGCCTTCCTGTAAATCTTGTCAATCATCTTCCTCTTTGATCATTCGTTTATGTCATTCTGGTCTGCTATAGCATCTGCCTTTTGGCGTGCCTTGTGAAGTTTCTTCACGGCAACACGCTTCTTCCGAACCTTAGCCTCAGTGACCTTCTTGGATGGGTGGGCATCCATCTCCTTAAACTTAGTCCTCATCGCAGTTACTTCCTCACGTGTAACAGACTTCACGGGCTGCCTATGTCTCTTTTCATCCTCAACAAACCAGTTTAACCCTTCGTCATCAAACATGTGCTTGTTGTAAGCATCATCAAGTATCTCTCTCTGTTTCTTCTTCAGCATCTTCAGCCTTTCTGTAATCATCGAGATCATCCTCCGATTCACCAGAAGATGAAGATGAATCCTCTTTGTTTCGGACAGGTTCTGCTGGTACAATCTCAAAATCTTCTTGTTTTAAACTCTACTTTAGCTGCCTTTTCCTTTTTGCAGTACCCATCTTCTTATTCCTCTACAAACTCTCCGTTTCATCTTCAGTGTCACTCTGCTCAGTAACACCAGTTGCAGCTTCTGCGAACACATCCTGACTATACCATTGCTTTACAATCTGCTCTTTATTTGTTTCTGTTCATCTAGAGATAACAGAAGGGGATTAGTCTCCTGATCTTGATCTTCATAAAAAATCTTTGGTGCATACACCACAATAAAATCTAGCATAATGTCTATTTGGGCATGCAAGCACCTAATGTTAATTGGAAGTAACAAAGCAACCTTGAGAAATAAGGTGTGCAGAACACTAGTGGTTGTTATAAATCCAACAAGTCAGTATAAATAACATGCGCTTTCACACAAGAAAATTGAAGTGAATAGCATAGGGAAAAAGTTAAAAGATTATTATAAACCCGACACAGTACTCTGGATTACTTACTGTACAGCCTTCACTGTTATCTCAATCATAGCTTGGGCCATGTGTGGTTACAGGTGGCCCATATGAGTATCTCCATTGATCACATGCCGAGCATTTGTCAAGCTTAGTGCTGTTCTCCAGAGTACAAAATTTACAAGACCAAGTCATGTACTTCGCCTTTGCAATTTTAGGTTTTGTTGTACCACAAACTTCACAGATTGGTGCTAGAGGCTGCAGAGGTTCAGATTTCGCAATGTGTTAGAAAAAAGCATGCTAGTAACTACAAGTAAAATGTGTATAGTAGAAATAAATATGGAAGAAGTGAAGACTAGATGTAAGACCAAACCACAAGTATATATATATACCGAAAAAAAGAATGAGGAAAGAAATATAGTTAAGCAAGCAAATGTGACTACAAGGTAAATGCTTTTCTAAGACAAAAGAAATTTTTCAACACTTTACAAGGATAGAACTCTGTTGCCAGCGATGACCAGTACACTAGGTCTAGCTATAAGTCATGAAACCTGCAGACACAAACTATCTCCATATATCACAAACAGCAGGTTTCCCAAACTAAAGAGCATACAGTTATCATGCAGTTCAATACTAGGCCTGAATGCTACACGTAATCACATGTGAATATCTTAGTATTATGAGTGGATACATTACAGGAAATGCCAAGCATTTTGATAGATAGTTCAATCTACTCCTTTACTTTGATTAACCATGATGTGACTAGCAAACAACTATAAGCTCAAGAAAAAAATGAGAGAAGATAGGAGGAACTTGCAGTAATAACGAGGTACCAAAAATTACATGATAGGGGCTTGTTTGGCAGGGATAGTAACATTAATTCATTATTTATGGCCTCATTCAAGGATCTGGAGCTAAGCTGCCAGACAAACACCCACACAGACAGAGTGGCCCTACAGATAGAGTAGAACAGAGCTGAAACTCTAGCTCTAGAGCACCATTTCTGTAGTTAAAGTAGAGATTTTAGGCTAGCCAGCTTCCTTTGCCACTGCCAAACAGGCCCTTAAAGCTAAACACCCATACCCCTCACCAACTGAGCTTGGCTCAACTTATCCACAAGCACCACAACAAATACACATCTGAAGCTCAGACACGCATACTCTAATCTAAACAAAGCATTTAACTAAGATTCTACAGGGTTATCATGTTCAGCATATGCATGTGTTAATGAAATGGATGAATTTCAAAGATAAATTTAAATGGGTCAGAATGAAAAATATCTGTTTGTACTACTACAACATATAAGAGATTTCTCCTATAAATAATTTTTTTCTATATATAGTAAAAACAATGAGCCATAACCCATGAATAAACTCACAGTTTTATAGGTGAAATGGATATTTTAATTCGGCACTTTGAAAACTTGCCTGGTTCAGAAGGGTGCAAGCACCACATTCCCACTTTGAACTACCAAGTGCATCACTTGCTGCTATGTGAATTTCAGAAGAAGTGCTGGACTCTGCAAAAGTGTTGGACCAGCTAGCCTTCATGTTTTTTCCATCCCTTGTCACCAAATTTGACGATTCTTGAAGAATAATAACATCATCCGAATCATCAATACCAGATTCATCATGCGATCCACACCACAAATCATCATATATTCTCCTTTCAGCCGCCATTGCAGCAGCTTGTACTGGACTAAGTGCACTCATAATTTCACTGTTTCCACCCAACTTTCTTGGTCCAGAAGGCAATAGAGCCCCATTCCTTGCCCGCTTCTGTGCAGCAGCTAACGTAGCTTGTCAAGAGAGATGGTGGCGGTGGGTGTACTGTAAATCCACCTACTCGCCTTCCTGTACCATCAAACCCTTGTCCTGTTCCAGTGATACCCTTTGAAACAAGTTCTTCGCATTCCTAAAAGATTTATCATAAACAACACAAGGATCATTATTAAAAATATGGCACCACTTGAGCAAAACTGAATTGCATTCAAGAGCGTGACACAAAGAAATTACAAATGACAGAACTAGATGCTTGGTCACATATGGTACAAAGATGTGCAAAACTCACTCAAATACAATCAAAATAAATTACAAATTCACTACCTCAATCTTACATGTCACCAAATACAAACTTGAGTTAACATCAATTTAGTGATAGAAACTGTGGTCCTGAAACATAATAGGTTTTGTGTTTGTTTTTGTATAATAGAGTCATCTGTCTATGCTACATGTGGAGTAACAATCATATAGAATGATAGAGACAATGATGTTGCCATTGAATTAAGTTCGCGGTAACCATAGTTGGCATCCAATCAAATATCAATCTAGGTTAGGTGGAACTATAGAATCACTTTAAATTTATAACTACAGCATCATTACGAATAAACCTTTTAAGGAGGGAAATTTTGACATATGAAACAATGAAACATTCAGACTGGGGTAAACATTGTCTTGTGCGCATAAGTCAAACCATTCCATGCCAATATATACCACCATAAATATCTCACAATTCCAGTGGAAGCCCACGCACCTTGCGGAGCTCGTCCCAGAGCTTGTAGAACTGCGCATCGTGAGGCCCGCGCTGGTTGTGGCAGAGCTCGTGAAGCATGGTGTCGAGCACCTCCTCGTAGGGAATGAAGTCGTGGTCAAGGTCGGCGCACCGCAGCCGCAGCTTCACCTCGACGCCGGCGCCGACATTGAGCCCTAGCAGCCTCGGGTTCCGCGGCCTGATCAATCACACAAACACACCCCGACACGCACGGGGTCCATTCCATCAATCGATCGATCGGGAGGCGTGGAGGGGGAGAAGGGAGGGTTAGGGTTAGGGTTCGTGGGAGGACGCTTACGAGAACTCGGAGAGGACCTTGACGCGCCACTTGTGGCGCCGCATGATGGGTTGGACCTGTCTGGCGACGCGGTCGAGGGTCGCCCGAGCGGTGGCCGCGTCGGGCTTGGTCTTGAGCGCACGGACCTCCCATACCTTGTGCAGGTCGCCCACCTCCATCGCCCCCGCCGCAGGAGAATCGCCGACAAGAAGGAGCGAGCGCCGCCGGTTAGTAGTGGAACAAAAAAGACAGCTTCGCTCGCGGGGAGGGGAGAAAAAGCGCGCGGATAGCTTCGCTCGCGCGGCGCGGGAGGGGAGTGGATGCGCGAGACGAAGGAGGGTTGCCACTTGCCACCATAACGGAGGACACCTCCTGATATCTAATCCTTGATATCTAATCCTTAGGGGGTGTTTGATTCTTATTAGTCAGTCGACTAAATTTTAGTCACCTGACTAAAATATAAAAGTTAGAGTATTTGACTTCTCAAATTTAGTCGTCTCTTGAATTTTAGTCACCCCTATTTAGAAGTAAAGTGACTAAAACGTGGAGCCTGGTTGGATTTGGTAGTCACCCTTATTTCAGTCACTTTACTTCCAAACAGGGGTGACTAAAATATAACAGGTGACTAAATTTGACAAGTCACGGTATCCCCAACCTTTATATTTTAGTTAGGTGACTACTCCCTCTGTCCCTTTTTAAGTGTCGTTTTGGGAGAAGGCACATGAATTAAGGAACGCGAGCGGATAACCTAAAAAAAAGCCTAGCACCAAATGATTGACATGCTGCAGTTTGGGACTGTATTGTTGCCATTAATGCTATCGTTCGGTTTTTTTTCTTTTTTTTAACCGGAATTGTGTGGTGGGTGAGGCTCAAGCTACATGTGAGGGAAGGGATAAGACTGCTGTGTCAGCGCTGTTGCGGTGCAGGCCTCGGCCTAGTACGCGTAGCATTTAACGAGTCATTGACAAAAAACGGACACGAAGCATCTTGCGCGCGAACGACGCTTATAAAGGGACGGAGGGAGTAAAGTTTAGCCACCTGACTAAAAATCCAAACACCCCCTTAGTTTTGCCGCTCCGGTTTTAAAAGAGACGAACACCATATAAATTTACCACTTTCGCTCGCGTGACAGGCCAGCGAGGCTAAGGACACACTATTTGATATGGGCTAAATTCTTGTGCTCGAGCCTGTGGGAGCCGGGCCATCGTGTTTGATTTCGTTTTCCTGTTCACCGGCCTCGCCCCTAGGATGCAAAAACATTCTCTCTCTTAGCTCTGGCCGCACGCTCGCGAGTTGCGTTTCTTCGGAGCTAGGCCGTGGCCGAGCTGCCTCGCGCGTCGCCTCACCTCCCTCACCTTCCTCGTTTCTCGCGGCGGCCTAGGACCTAGGAGAGAGCTCCCAGCCGCATACGTGTCTTTGCCGCTCACGCTAATAAACCTGCCGGCGGTGGCGGGGTGGATCTCCCCTAGGGAGTTTTTGTGCTACACTCGCGCATCGCGGCGGCGGCTCAAGTCTGGGGGGGCGACTCCCCCTCGTCATGGGCCCGCGCCCATGCTCACGGCGGTCTCGCGGGGGGCGGCAACTCCTCTGCGCCGCGGCCCGGTGGGCGATGGTGGTGGTGCGAGGAGAGGGGACGGTGGTGGTGGTTCACATCTTGTTCAAACGGGTGGCGGGGAGGAAGGTGGTGGTGGTGGTAGCGCCTCGCCGGTGGCAGTGGTGGTGTTTGATGAAATGCCAAAAAGGGGGTAGGGGGTGGTAAGGACACCGAATGTCGCTTGCAAAGGTCACCCTATCCCTCCATATTGGTGGTGTTTGATGTACCATATCAAATATCAAACACAAATATGAGCTCAACATGGCTTAATAGAGAAAAGGAATCAAACAAGGCTCATGGGCCAGGCTCGTCGGGGTCGAGAAATCAAACACGCCCTATATTGTTTATCACACATTGCAAAGTTTACTTACATGTCATGGAAAATTAGCTTACTATATGTGAACACTATATAACATTGTCATGGAAGCACTATATCATGGGAACGATCCTCATCTGTTTATTCAAAAGTTTATGTTCGCATGAGTTTTATTTTAAAAAAAAAATTGTGATTACTACAAGATATCAAAGTGTTTTTAAAAAATTGTTAATTGAATGATATTTTCTCGTGTCACATTTTCTTACCTTATATTAACGGCTCATATTTTAATATCATCCAATTAGAATAAGGTGGGAAATATAAAAACAAATAGGAAGAGGATAGTAAGGTACAAATAAATTAAACTATTGATCAATCATAAATTGTTTTTATATATCACATGTTCTTATTACGATTAATTATGATATGCTATAGTTATTTATGTGAAATAGAGATACAAAGTAGTAGAAACGACAAGATTTTGCCCACATCTGTTTTTGCTTAATTGGTTAACAGCTCTAAGAATAAAGGACTCCTTCCCTGTCCTTTCCGTGCATCAAGGATTGTAGATACATACAACATTTAATGAGTCAGTCATGCAACAAGTGAAAATATACTACAAAACCAAGGCTAAGCATGCATCATATGAAGTACATAAGCTGAACCGAATGCAAGTTGGCTAGTTGAAATAAACTAAATTGTTATACCTTCTATATGACATAGTACAACTGGAAGCCTATTAAAAAAAAAAAAAGAGTAAGTTTGCGGAAGCTAACGAATTTATGTTGGTCAACATTTTTTATAAGTTTTATTGTTTTCTAAAATGTCAGTGTATATACTTTTTTAACTAGAGGTATTCCCAGCGTGTTGCCGGGTAGAAAGGGGTATTATATTGTTAAAGGATTGAATTGTAGTCACTAAGATTATCTACAAAAAGGATATTTAATCTTATGTTCAAACTCCAAGCTAAACCAATATTGAATAGAAATATTTAGATATGTTGGACGGTGACAACTTCGGTAATGCAATAAAACATATATAATAACTTATTTAAGGAAATCCTTGGTAGATGTTTTAATCCCCTTTAACTTTATCACACCCTCCTATTATTTTTTTTCTCCTTTTTTTCATTCTATTTTTTTACTTTACTCTATACCAACTACAATCAATGGGGCCCACCTATAATTTATCGAAATATATCCATATGAGTTCTTATTTTGAAAGGAATTCAATGGTATAATCAAAATTTAATTTAATTTTTTGGTTTGTGAGTTATAACACTTTTAGTTAGTTCAAACAAAGGAGTGCGCCACTAGATCTCATAGTCTTAGTGGGATCGTCTTGTGGGGTAACTCCCTAACGGGGTGGCTACATGCTTAGGTGTAGTAGATGTAGAAGACATGTGATAAACTTGTTAATTGTACCATGACTAGTCAACGAATAATTAAGAAACTTTCGGGTGTGATAAACTTGTTAATTGTACCATGACTAGTCAACGAATAATTAAGAAACTTTCGGGATTTTGCAGTGACTGTGAGCCAACGCTCACTGCTTATATTCTCTTACAGCCTGATGCTATCACCAAGTAGCTCGGATTCAGTGGCCGCCTCTGCATCAGCCTGATTCCAAATCTTTGAACGTAATAAAGCTTGGATCAGATTCTATTCTGATCGACAAGTTGAGGAATATGAACCTAGGCGGTCTCTGGATATCAATGTTTGGGATTCAACATTTGCTGATAAGGAAATGCAAGTGGATTCCAGTGGAATTTCATAGTCAAACTAAGGGCCTGTTTGGTAGGACTAAGGACTAAATGGGACTAAAATTAGTCCTAGTCTCCCAAGAGTCTATTAAAATATATAAACTAAATGAGACTAAAAAATTAGTCCCTAGTCCTCATGTTTGATAATTTAGGGACTAAATGAGACTAAAAAATAATCCCTAGTCTCATGGGAACCAAACAACCCCTAACCTATCTAGTCCAAAGCAGCCAAAGTCAGAAAGAGCACGGCCATCTCGATCTCGACACCCAAAGGAGAATTCTTCAGTTCCTCAATTGTACAAAAGAGAGGGTCTCCACTGGAGTGAGTCATCACACAAATATTATGTCCTGTACTCTGGTGCCCCCAGAGCGATAAAAAGTTTTGATAATTGATTGCAAAATGTGTAAATTATGCTTGGCAGCACTCAAATAACCATTAGTTTCAAGACAAATTATAGCCACTGATAACTCACGCAGCGAAACCCTGAACATACAATTTTTCATTACACAACTTCAAAACATCTGCCTAATGAGTAGCTGTAATCGGACAAGACAAAAATTTAGCAGGGAGGCGAGCATCCAGCATTGCTGTAATCGGACAAAACAAAAATTTAGCAGGGAGGCGAGCATCCAGCATTGCCATGCTTACCGCGGGGCTTTCCCGGCCTTCTTCCCAGCTTTACCTCTCATGCCTTTCGGGCCACCTTTCCCCTTTGCACCTTTGCCACCCTTCTTCCCTTTCTTCCCAGTCCCACTGGCCCGCTTGTCCTTCTTCATCCGTGGATCCACCAACACCTTCCCTTTGCCAGCCCGGTTCTGAACCCCCTTCTTTGCAACAACATACTCCTTCTGAGGCCTCTTTGGCACCGCCTTCCTGTAAATCTGGTCAATCATCTTTCTCTTTGATCGTTCGTTTATGTCATTCTGGTCTGCTATAGCGTCTGCCTTCTGGCGTGCCTTGTCAAGTTTCTTCATGGCAACACGCTTCTTCCGAGCCTTGGCCTCTGCAACCTTCTTGGATGGGCGGGCATCAATCTCCTTAAACTGAGCCCTCATCGCAGCTACTTCCTCACGTGTAACAGGCTTCATGGGCTGCCTATGCCTCTTTTCATCCTCAACAAACCAGTTGGGTAACCCTTCATCATCAAACATGTGCTTGTTGTAAGCATCATCAAGTATCTGCTCTCTCTGTTTCTTCCTCAGCATCTTCTTAGCATAGGCTAGTACTTCAGCCTTTCTGTAATCATCAAGATCATCCTCTGATTCATCAGAAGATGAAGATGAGTCCTCTTCGTTTCGGACAGGTTCTGCTGGTACAATCTCAAAATCTTCTTGTTGCAAACGCTGTGCTTTAGCCGCCTTTTCCTTTTTGCCAGTATCCACCTTCTTATTCCTCTGCAAACTCTCCCTTTCATCTTCAGTGTCACTCTGCTCAGTAATGCCGGTTGCAGCTTCTGTGAAGACATCCTGGCTATACCATTGCTTTACAATCTGCTCTTTAGTTGGCCTCTGTTCATCTAGAGATAACAGAAGGGGATTGGTCTCCTGATCTTGATCTTCATCAAATTCTTGATCCATTTCAACATCACCATCTTCACCTCCCTAAAAGATTAAAAGATAATAAGAACATCTATATCACCTCAAAACTTTACAACCTTATTATTGTAACCTAGACAAAAGAAATCGTGATCTCAAAACTTTACACAATCTATCATTGTAAATTGTAACAGGTCCTGTGCTTTGGCTGCTGTATTACCTCTAACAGGTCTGCATCAGCATCAGGATTGATTCGTTTTCAAGACGCTATGCGTTCTTGTTTTATTTCACCACCCTTTTTAGTTACAAAGCGCTCATAAGCTTCATCAAGCATCTCCTCAAGCTGGGCATCATACCTGATGTCAACAATGATTACTTGACATTATAGTTTTCGTTTTTTAGAAATATAAGGAAATTTTGTTCACTTAATTCTGCTTTCCGATGGTGTGGATATTCAAAAATTTACCTCTGCTGTTCCTCGTCAGAATCCATTTCCTCATCCGAGTCGTGGAGAGCTTGAGTATCCTCATTCTCACTGTCTCCAATTTCATCTTCCACATCAAGCTCTGCTGATTCAACAGCTTGAAGTTCTTTTCCACCCTAACAAAGGAAAATGAATATAAAAAACTTAAGAATTAGATGATCATGAATGAGCATGCTCTTTAGATGCTTTTGCAACAAACCACAGGTAAAGATAGCACAAACACAGCCCATTAGAAAGTTACTTTACAGAAATCCAAATAGAGTGAATCAAAAGTTGTTGGTGTGTTTTAGCAAAAATAAAGGTTGCTGCATTCAGAAATAATTGCATGCAGGACAGCAAGGAAAATCAAGAGAGGAAAATGAGTACAAATGGGGAAAAACAAGTTCAATATCATGCAAAACTAAAACTCTTCGAGTGAGCTATTAGTATAAATTCTGAGCACAGGTAATGCCACTAAGTAAACATAGCACATAACATGACCATAGAAACAAGCATGATACCTTAATAACACTAATAGAAAACAAGTCAGGATCGCCATAACCATCTCCAGTAGCATCAATCTGCATTCCTGTGGCCTTGCGTGCTTTATCCTGGAATGAAGAGACCCATATGTCAGCATAAATCTCAAATCAACATCATATTGCAAAAATTGTATATGTATTTCATAATACCTTTGCTCGCCTCGACAAACGCTTTTTTCTCTTTTTTTTTCTTTCTATCAATGACACTGGTCAATTCTTCCATTTCCTGTAGAAGTACATCATCATCTGTCTTGACCTTAGTGTTCTCCACAGCATCATTGACCTTTGGGGTGACTTGTGAAGACGCTGACAGTGATTTTCGTAGTTTAATTTCGCCATCTAAAATGGTCATGCAATAGACATAAGATTTATATCCTCCGCACGGCTCTAGTTATAGACTTGTTTGGGTTATCATCATTATTCAAATGAATAGAAATAAACCATATGGGAAAATTGAATGACAGATAAGGTACTCACTTCAAGATATGCTTGAAACTATTTTTATCCAACAGAAGTAAGTCCTCACAGAAATTTTTTATCTGGCACAAACCAAACAATCAGCCGTAAGTACCTATACTAATAGATGGAAAGATAAGCCATGCAGTATGCTTAGCGAAGGCATCGGTTCATTACATCATCTGTTGTTAGCTCATGATTCTTTATTGGCAGGGATTCTGGATTATCAAATGAAATTGCATTGTAAGAGCCCAAAAACTCCAGTGGCGCCTGGGCGTCGGACCATATAAAGTCTGATGCCAAACCAACTTTCCGCAATGTCGTATTCCCTTCTTCATACCTACATACAAGTTATTGGTATCAGTGCATAAGAATCTATTGTGCCATATTGTTCACCAAAAGAGGGCTTTGTGTAACAAAAACTTAAATCTACAACTTCTACAGGTAGATTCCGCCCAAAGTTTTTCAACATAGAAAGAACAGATATGCCTTTTTTAACAAACCCAGCTCCAAGACTGGGTAAGGAAAAGGGCTGTATACTGATAGGCTTGATGAGCCAACATAAACACCCACTCACTCTTCTGAAAATAAAAACAAATAATTGCAGCCTTAAGTGCAGTGAGCCAACATAAACACCCACCCACTCTTATGAACATAAACACTAATAGCGATGCACCATACATGAACCCGACTAACGGTTTTTTTTGTTGAACAAATTCACAATCTATTCATTCTTGTTCATTGAAATGCCCAACAGATTGTGTGACTTTTAAAAAAATGCCAAAATGGTGAGAACAAACATCTCAATTTCTTACACGAATAACAGAGCAACCAGTAAACTTTCACAACACCAACAGCAATGCACTTCTTTACATGTGAGCAGAATTAGGATACTGGAAAACAGGCTGTCATAAACTTATAATGAACGTAAGAAGTGGATATGTGACGTGAGAATAGGTAGAACATTACACTCCACTAACACTGCTAATCATGCTAATAATTATCATATAAAAAGATGCACACTTTCCGAAGGGGAAAGGAAATTAAGCAGGCAAACTCCAGCAATTGTGTGAAAAAAGGGTGGCCTACCCTTCACGGTGTCTCTTTTTCCTACCATCCATAATATCCCTAGACTGCAAAGCACAAAACATTTCCAAAATCAAGGTATGCTAGCAGAAAAAATAAAAGAAACTAGACAGATGATCCAGACACGTGGCTCAACATACTTTGGTCTGTTCAGGAACCACACTGAACAAGTGCTTTATATCAAGAAGTTCTGGTTGAATCTTTGCAGGAGCCTTGTATTTCAGGCAGATGATATAAATTTCAGCAGATGTAGACCGACTTGCCGAAGGTTTAGTCACCTCAACCTTATCAAAAAACTGCAAGCCAAGATGGTTATTTGATGTTTCAATTAACCAAATATGAAAAAAATATTAAAAAAATACTAAAAAACATTTAATGAATAATACACACACCTGTTTAAGACAGTACATAATAGCGTTGTAATCTTGAGACCTAAAAACCTGTTGAAGAAAAAGAACAATTGATTAAACATGGGAAATGTGAGACAATGAGAGCAATGAAAGAAAGCTTATTCAACAACTGAAGTAGATGAGTTAACTAATAATAAAACGTATGACAACTCTGTAAGGTATAAACTGTCAAAACCACTCATATGTCAGAAGAATGGATACTACTTCACTGTGAACCAAGGAGAATATATATATACATAAATATAACACCTTCGGTAGGGATGAAAATGTCAAGATAGCATGCTGCCACTCATTTAGAACAGGATTTTATAGTGTATTTTCAACAAAGATATTTTGCATTCACATATTACAAGGAAAATAAGCATCATGCTGAAGCCAATGGGCAATGTCTACAAGCTTACAACATTGAGCATTCTTCTTCTGTAGAATCATTTACCTTCGTGATGAAGGCGCCCTTGGGAGCGAGGAACATGGTAGCCAGGCGCAGCGCGTCGATGACAAGCGCCGACTGCGATGTGGCCTCCTGCGCCCAGGCACCACCGACGTTGGGCGACCCGTCGTGGAGCACGACGTCGAAGGCGGAGACGCCGTTGGAGTCCATGAGCCTCCGAACTGCGCTGCGCGGCACTTGGTGGTGGTGATGTCCTCGGTGAGCGAGTGGGCCCCGCGGATGGGGCGGATGGGGACGAGGTCGACCCCGACGACGAAGGCTCCCACGGGGGCATGGTTGACGGCCACCTGGACCCACCCTCCCGGAGCGGCGCAGAGGTCGAGCACCGAGCGCGCCGTCGGGAGGAAGCGGAACCGCGCGTCGAGCTGGAGCAGCTTGAACGCCGCGCGACTCCGGTACCCTTGCTCCTTTGCGAGGTGGTAGTACTTGTCCTGGCGCTGCTTCCCTTCGCCTTGCCCATCTCCGCCGCCGCCGACGAGACTTCCCAGCGAGGGGATGGGGGCTAGGGTTTTGGAGATGGTTTTGCTCCGCGCTCCGGCGGCGGTTAGGTGTTTTGCTGCCCTGGTCGTTTTTGTCAGGAGGGCTCCGTGGCGGGTAGTCCGTAACCGGATCTTGGGCCTGGGCCTTTTCCTTTTATGGGCCGCTGAGAATGGGCCGAAAACATCCCGTCGCCTCCCTTCTCTTTTTCTTATCCCCAAACAATGGAGCGCGCTCTCTGCAGTCTGCACTCGCCACCATGGAGCTTGGCCTCGCTCTCTGGCTCGTCGCCGCCGCCGCCGCCGCCGCCGTGTCTCTCCTATAGAGCTGCTCTTGCTCATCCAGCGGATTTTATTTCCCCGTGTGTGCTGCGAGGTAGACGCGTCCGTGCCTCCAGACTGAAGCATGGAGCTGGGACTGTGTGCAATGCGTTTATGACCTATTCAGGAGTGGAAGAGGAGGAGATGGTGGAAGAAGAAGTGGAGGAGGAAGAGGAGGAGGCTGAACCGTCGGTGAGCACGAGGCCGCGCCTGGAGCTCATCGAGAAGCCGGACCGGAGCCTGGCGCTGCTGGATGAGTACGAGTCGGAGGAACTGGGGACCTCTCTTTGCGCCAATCACCGCAGCGGTTAGGCTTCTCACTTATGTGCTTCCTGCGTTTGAAATTAGTCGGGTTTAGTATCGATTAAGCTTAGGAACTGAGGTCATGCACTTAGCTCTAAACTTTATTAGCCAAATTTCGTCCTATAGTTGGTTATGTAGCTTGCAAAGTTGCAATGCGCAGAGCATTTTTTTTTTGTCAAAATTCCACATTGAATGATTGTTGTACTGATACGGTGTCTCCTCAGGCTATGTTGCTGTACTGGGGAAACCAAATGTTGGCAAGAGCACCCTAATTAACCAAATGGTTGGGCAGAAACTTTCAATTGTAACAGATAAACCAAAAAACGACAAGACATCGCATTCTTGGTATATGTTCTGAACCAGAGTACCAGGTATCAGAATTTAACTCAGTTCAAAGCAAATTAAGGTCCTCGGAAGTTTTTGGCCCCATTACCATCAAGAGGATCATGTTGCTTTTCAGTTTTCACTGCTAATCTTAGTTATCATTTAGTTTGCAGATTATACTTTATGACACTCCTGGAGTTATTAAAAGGAGATGCATAAGCTGGACAGTATGATGATGAAGAATGTTAGAGCGCTATCGGCAGCGCTGACTGTGTGCTTGTTGTTGCTGATGCTTGCAAAGCACCTGAAAAGGTACTGCCAGCAGTAAGAAAGAAAGTAATCCATCCTGATATTCAACCATTTTACCTTACATCTTGTAAGCTTTGAGAATTCAGATTGATGAAATGCTTGAAGAAGGTGTGGGAAACAAAGATATGACTGGACTTCCTGTACTACTGGTATTGAACAAGAAAGATCTCATAAAACCCGGAGAAATCGCAAAGAAACTTGAGGTATGAAGCTGATACAATTCTGAAAGGTGTTTCCCTGTTTCTTTTGTGCTTTCCTCTGCTTGCAGTTGGTATTGACTTCTAGACAACACTTTTGACAGTGGTACCAAAAGTTTACTAATGTTGATGACGTTATACCAATAAGTGCTAAATTTGGTCATGGGGTGGATGATATCAAGGAGTGGATATTGTCAAAGCTCCCTCTGGGTCCTGCTTACTACCCCAAGGTATTGGCACAATCATTCAAATTTTTCTAATGGCATCTCCGCCTGTGCATTGTTTACTTTTAAATGTCATTGGCTGTCCTTGTATTTTATAAACAGAGAGAGTCAAGTTCAGATGTCAGAACATTTTAGTTTTTTTGTCTGTGTGATCAAGAGTGTGCTCCTGAATATCATTATAGTTGCACTTGATGTGCCCATTCCAATGTTGGCTTGAACAAATCTTGTGTTAATCTTAGTTTGAAGGATAGAAGCACTGGTATCATCTTTTTGCAGATGGCATGGTAGTTTGCTTTTTCCAGTATTGGTGAATTGTACAATGTGAACTTGAAACCGCTAATGTATGAATTAGAACAAAATGATTACTATGTCCCTGCTAGGCTGTTACCAGTTGTGAAGAAATATTTTCTCGGAGACCAGAGATTAGGAACCTTCCCATCATGTTTTACTTTGTCTAGATGATGCTAAATATTAAGTTTACACCTTTTCAGTAGTCAGTACATTGTTATCATTCTCTCTGTTGCTCTGTGGTTTATCTCGTAAACCTGCATATGCTCTGTAATATGATTCCTCAGTTGGACCCATCTATTTTTTGTTAGATGCTGTACCACATTGGATGATTTGAGATTAATAGTCGTGTGGTTCACGGTTCACCATGTTTCAGGATATAGCTAGTGAACACCCTGAGAGATTTTTTGTTGGTGAAATAGTAAGGGAAAAGATTTTTGTTCAATACAGGCAGGAAATTCCTTATTCATGCCAGGTATATGTTCTGGTGTTTTCCCTGTCAGTTTAATGGAGCATACTCTCCATTTTGCTAATCTTTATTTGTTTTTTTTCTTTGGTGACAGGTTAATGTTGTCAGTTACAAAAGTAGGCCTAGTGCCAAGGACTTCATTCAAGTTGAGATACTTGTTGAGAAAGAATCACAAAGAAGCATTATACTAGGAAGGTAAAAAAAGTTAACAATACCATAATTGTACACGATGTGGGCTGTTTTTCCTGGATATTTGAAATACATGAGACAGAAGTTAGACATTTTTTCCAACCTAAGATTCAATCTACTATCCTAAAGAAAGGAATTAGGCCATGAATTCCCGGTCGTGTTGTCTCATGTCTAATAGAAAAATATTCCCCTAACATTCCGATTAACACAGGATGGCAAAGCCATAAAGATGTTGGCAACCGCGTCAAGGCTTGACATTGAGGATTTCCTACAAAAGAAAGTCTACCTTGAGGTTTACATACATCTTATTGACTTATATTACGTGGTTGCTGTGGACTTGCCATCTCCTGCTGCAGCCAATGCAACCATCTTGGAGAAGTTTCTATCTAACAGTAATGCACGCCTCCTTGCTTGTACAGATAGAGGTGAGAGTGAAGGAAAATTGGCGGCAAGACGAGCGGCTTCTGAAGCGGTATGGCTACGGCGGCGAGATCCGAGCACTGTGACTTTTTGACCCCAGGAAGCTGCCGCGAGCATAGAATGACTTCACTTTCCTTTTCCATTTCTTCTTCTTCTGTTGTCGCCGATGCGAGCGAGTATAGCAGTTAACTGAAGAGTGTCCGACCCAACTAGCAGCTCAGTTATCAAGTTCTGTGTTTTTTTTTTTTTTTGAGATTATATTAAGTTCTGTGATCTGATGCAGTTGTTTTGTCTGTCCTGTGGAACTGATTGATTTGATTTTTTTTTTTTTTTTTTTGGAGAATTCTGTTGCCGCGTAGAAATCGCTCTTTCCAATTTGTGTGCTTTTGGCCTTCGGGTGGCCCAGCCAGCCCAACTTTTTTTTTTTTTTTTTTTTTTTTAGATTACACAGTACAACGCAGACGCTCAACACGCACGCACACTCACCTCTATAAACACACGTGACGCAAACCCTACCCCTATGAAGCACCTTTCGGGCTGACCGGCCGCAAATCTTGAAGTTCGAAGTCACCACGGCGCCGCTATCGACGGGACGCCGCTACAACTTAATGCACAGCGTCGAAAATCCTAAAATCTGGGAAAATCGGATAAATGGGAGCTCAACCAACCGTCGCGATCCGCGATGACAGCCCAACTACAGCTACAACCCAACCAGGCTGCCGCTTTGCCATTGCCAGAGCTGAGTCCGTTGACAGCCCATAGTTCCCCCCTATCGTCTCCCTCCTCGTCCCTAGTCCCTAGTCCCCGCCGTCGCCTCGTCCCACGTCGTCGGCGGCATGCTTAAGTTCCTGTCCAAGGTGGTGGTGGAGTACTGCCCTCTGGACCCGCGGAAGGCGGCGGCAGTGGAGCTCCTCGCGCAGTGCAACGGCCGCAAGGCTAAGGACTCCAACCCGGCCTGCTCCGTCGAGCTCCGCCGCCTCCCCTCCCCGCCTCTGTCCACGGACCCCAACTCGCAGCCGACTCTCCCGCCTCCACGGGTCCTCGTGACCTACCTCAACGGAGCCGAGGAGGCCATCCTCGCCGCTGATGGCGCTACGGCGCAGGGCATCCGCGACCAGATCCTCGCACGGGGCCGGCTCATCGACACGGAGCAGATGTTCCGCGACGGCGGGGAGAAGTGGCCTGTCGTCATCCCCGAGGAGGAGCTCGCTATGTCATTCCCTGGCATCAAGGTACGGCCGGCATGTTTTCCCCTTTTGTGCCTATCTTTTCATTTCGTCGAGCACCTTACGTGCGTGGGTGTTCCTTTCTACACTGCATTGAACACGCTCTAGATCTTTTCTTGAATTTGTTGTGTGCCTGTTGAGGTAGTAAGCACCTTATGTGTTTTGCCATTGTGTGTTGCGACATTCCGGTGATATAGACATGTAGTTTGTTACACTGCTCATCGTAGCGTCGAACAAGAATGCATGATTTGTTTGTCACCAGAATTTGTTACCGCTTCCTCCGTTCCTAACTACAGATCATTCTGGTTTTTCTAGACACAGTCTTTACATAGAGTATGTCTAAGTGTATAACAAAAGTTATATATCCAAGTGCATAGCAAAGTTATGGACCTATAAAAGCCAAAATAACTTCGGGAGTAGTTGGTATCATCTGGGTTGGTTTCATGTTGTTTCTACCTGGAAATTAAGGTATGCCATGTAAGTGCAGCTTACCTACATTTCATGTAGCACCTAGTCACAGTTCATTATGAGCAAAAATCACAATAAATATTGCAGTTGTATACGATACTAGTCTAAAAAAGCATGGCCGTGCAAACGCTTAAATGCAGTTGCATAGGATACTTAGTCGTAAAGAAAAGAAAACATTTGTGCAAACGGTGAATTTAGTGTCACCTGGATCATTGGTTTATTCATTATTGGAGATGTGGGTGTTCATGAAATTGTAGAATTTGGTTTAGCTAGTTTGAAGGTCAAGTTAAAAACTAAAGGATTACAGGAAAGGTATCAATTTCCAGTTCTTGGTTAAGAAAATTTTCTAGCAAGCTATAATTAATAAGTTACACAGCAGCACCTTTAGGACCTTTAGTTGTTCACACTCCATATGTCCAATTTGTTGGCATATGATAAGGTTGCTCAACAGTTGTCCAGGGCATATTCTGATTTTTTTTTTTTTTAACTCTACTACTACAGTTAATTTGACCCAAAAATCTAACTCTGACTTGCAAGTTGTATGCAGCTATGCACAAAATATACTTATAATGTGCTGCATATACATGTGAGAATTGCATACCAGAGATGAGAAAAAAGAGTATGTGCTTGTCTGATTACCGGATACCGCTATTTGATTAGTCTTTATGAAGCCAATTAATCTACATTTAGTGGATAACTATGCAATATGCATTTTTAATAATGTTTTCAATTATATTTGAAATTGATTAAGACAACTTTTTGTATGTAGTATAATCATTAAATAAATGATTATTGATGTACTGCAATTTGCACAATTTAGGCGCAAAGAGGTCAAACATATCGAGGAGTCAAACATACTCAACTTTGACCAAATATATACAAAAGATAACTTACTATTATTTAGGGTGCGTAATAAGTATCATTAGATTAATCAGTAAATATTTTTCTATAATACATTTATTTGGAGATACAAATGTTACTAATATTTTCTATAAAGTTTGACTAGCACAAAAATCTAGGTGAAATTTTAGGAGCGGAGGGCGTATAATACATATTGTCCTGTGATTCCAAGCAACCAAGCAGGATATGCACACTCCATGAACCATATTATACTTGCAGCTAAGAAACTTCTTACTGCCTGCTCTCATGTGAGCACAGGTGAGTTGCTGCCGACTTGCCACCGCCTGCAACCCACTTCTGCCCTTATCTGGTCAGGATTAAGGAGAGAGAGAGAGAGAGACAACAAGTGAAGAGTATTGGCCTCCACAATGAATGTACATGTATGCATCATAACAACATGGAGGACTGATAGCACCACACTGGTGTCAACCTCATAAGGGCATGCGAATATTAAGTGTTTGAGCATTTTACAAGTTTTGTGGTGTGTGCCCACCGTGCAAGTTGGCAGTACCTCCAATGCAATTTGCTCAAATAAGTTACTGGGACCAGTGTTGATGCCACAATACATGATCTTGGTTTCTGGATCATGGGTAGTTTGTGTTCAGAGCAATTAGTTGCATCGGATTAGTTGATCCTGTTATGGCCTGTCTCTTATAAAAGGAACGCCATTGGCCTCTCACATGGGATAGAAAACTCACTCCTAACGTTCCTTTTTTTATACTGCTAATTCCTGCTGCTCCGAACTGAAACCGATGTACTCCATTTTTCCAATTCTTGCTGTTTAACCTCCCCAAAAGTCAGTCCATAACCTTTTGTGTGCCACTAGTATAATGCCAATTGGGTTGAGGTACTGGTGTGTATGTGACTTCCTTTCCCAATATTTTGTTGGAATTTTACTAAGGACTTTCCTAATATGTTGTTGTTAAACTAAGACAACTTCTGGTGATCATTCTATATTGTTACCACAGGACTTTCATATCAAGGTCTGTCATGTGTGCTGTGGATGACATCCTCAACGAGTTTCTTTGCACATGGCTCTCTATTTTCTCAGTTATTGACTGGATTATTCTCTGTTTTTTGACAGCCAAAGAAAGCCGAGGACAAGCCCCAGGCCTAGTGACCAATTCAGAGTTTTCTGTTTGATATAGCATGGTTAACTATGGACATTTGTACACCCACAAATGTGGGGTAAAAAATCTCTGACCGCTGCCACTTAGAATGTGTGTTACCTGTTGTTTGAAGGCCAGGTCTGGTTCAATTTTTGTTTTCCCACACTTTCGGTTGGTGCTCTGTACTCGTATTTCATTTTGGCTCTTGTCAGCACAATATGCTATGAACAAATTGACTCAGATTAAGAAACTTTCATAATATTGTGGCCTTAAAATCACTGCTGCACGGTTGATTTCTCAGCAGTTGCTGTTGAGTTGTTAAGAGTTATATCAGTGGTGGCCGATTTGGGATAGCAGCATAGGAGAATGAATCTGCGCGATTGCTGGTTTAAGTTCAAATCAGGTATTCAGGTTTAACAGTATGGATTTTACTGTAGTACTAGGGGAATCTCCCCCGCGCGTTGCTGTGGGAATTAAGAAACAATGCAATGATCATAACAGAAAATTTCATGATATCATCTCTGCACGATAGTGTAGCTTCCATTGTTGTGCATGATATCATAGAGGCATTATCCATATGCCACTCCTGCCGCCCACCCTGCACAACATATGCCTCGACCGGGTCGTTAGGGAACCCCTGACCAACGCGTCGTTGATGGACCGGAACACCTGCACGTTCCATGGATCATTGATGACGGGGTCGGGAACGCCGCCGGGCTCAGATCTAGCAGGCAGCCGCGCATGTCCTCTAACGCCTGCTTCCTCCACCGCTGCTCGAAGTTGGCGAGCACGTCCCACGCCGTAGGACCTTCCAATCTGCAGTGCACGTCGTGCCACGGCTCCCGCGGGCCGCCGCGCTGCACAAAGGCGCGCTTGTAGTTGTTCTGCATGAAGTCGTCGAGGTACATCGTGAGGAGGTCCCTGAACAGCGTGTGCTTCTCTTCTCGTCGTCGTACCTGGTCCAACACCTCGCATCGTTAGGTCGTCGCAACAGCAGCAGCTAATAGAGCAACTGCATCAGTTTGTACCTGCCGTCACAGAGGTCTATGCCGCCGATGAAGCTGACTGCTGACGACGTGGCGTTCGTCGGTGCCCGGCGTGGACACGTCGAGCGTGACAGTCTTCTGGTGGTGCGTGAACTCGACGCTGGTCTTGACGTCCTGCACCATGGTTAGCGACGCGTCGGCGAGGCACGGGCAGAGGAAGCACCTCACGTTGGTGCCCCTCGAAGAACCTCACGGTCTCCTCGTCGTGCGTCTTCATCAGGCCAGCGTTGCCGAGGAACGACACGGACGTGTTGTTCTGCCACGGCATCACCAGCACGGCCACGCCCTCGTCGGCCTTCCGCTTCAGCAGCTCGCCTTCGGCGCCGGGGAGCGCCGCCCGATGGCCCGCGTCGCGCACCAGCGTGATCTCCGTGCTTACCAACCACCCCGCGACATACACGAAACGCCGCGCGTCGCGGATGGCGGTGTACAGGTCCTCCCACAGCCGCGTCGGCCGGTACGCCAGCCCGCCGTCAAGGCGGACCCCCGGGTCGAACGCGTCGGACAGGTGCGCGTTCTGCGTGACGCTGCAGTTGGTCCGCTCCTGAAAAACGTGGGCTTCACGCCCGCGAATTCGGGTAGGGCCCCAGAATGGGTCGCGCTCCACGTCGAAGAAGCGCAGGCGGACGCGGAGGCTCGGCGTGTGCGTCTCGTGGGCATGCTCGCCGCCGCAGAGGTTGAGCCAGCACTCCAGCGGCTCTCGGGAGGCAACGCGCGCGGCGGGCGCAGAACACGAAGATGTGGCTTTAGCGCCATTGATTTGGGACAAGCACGTCCGGTGGTTTTTTAGGAGTTTCCGGATTGAACATACTCCTTATAAGGAGCATCCTCTTGTCCTGAACCAGACAGGAGCATCCTCTTGCTGAACCAGACAGCACTCCACAATCAAACAGCATCGAGGTTACTTCAGAATTGGCCAATCTCCATTCTGTTCTAGTTTGTACTCTGCCACATCTCAGCATTTTATACTATGGCATAATAAATTCTTGTGGAAACGTTTCAAATCTAGATTCTAGTGCAAAAGATTCAATCCAGATTCCCTTGAGAAAGAAACGTTTCTCTAATAACTCAACATCACTATATTTAGCTAGCTCGCTGGATTCTTTAAATTAGAACTAGAATCAAGAGAAACCAGGTTTTTGTTGTTTATCGTACTAAGTACAAAAAGAGAATCAGTTCCCAGTGATTTTTGGCACCGATTCTACTGATTTTACTGAGAAACTGGAAAGTTCCTCGCAGCTAAAAGCACCCTCAATTACATCCCACAGCCACCAGTTGAATTTCTCCAAAGAGCTCATCTGCATCGTTTGTGGCCCGAATACCAACCATCACTGTTTCAATCTTACAAATGATCCTACACAACGTATTAAAATAACATTAGTCACCATGGCTGAAACAAAAACATAACATGCATAGAAGTGCAATATGCTTCTGCCGCTAACTTAATTATGCTACCATAAACTATTGAGACTAGAATAATTGAAATGCAGAATAAAAAGGATTTTCCAGGTTATGTTATTGTGTTGACAAAAATCTGTCATTTCTTCATGATCTCTCTATTATTAACCAGCAGGAGAAAATAAAATTCACTTACTTAATTGACTATAGCAACCTATGATATCCAAAGCATGCATATCATGGGTTTCTCGAGGATGGCATCTGATGGAGGACCTCATGTACAAAGAGATCCTGCAACTCCAAGTATCTATCTCTCCATTCTGTTCCCTGTTGGTTTGGAGTGCCATTCTGAGCATTCAGCCCAAAATCAAATAACTTGGAAGAACCACCATGCTTCTGGATCCCATAATAAAAACATAAGATGCAACAGAAAAAAATGTAAATGAAACTTGTAAGGTGTATGGCACCAAATGAAAGACAAAGCAAAATCACCAACCTGAAGCTCATCCAAGTAGCGCTCCATAAAAATGGAGGTTTTATTTCCAGGAATTGGAACATCATTTTCAGGCGAGGAAAAATTACTGCCCGCCGTTCAGCCTCCCCATTTGCTGAGCAAACTTTCCGTAACGGTTGCAGCGGTGGCAAATTTACTCGTTGTGGCGTTACTATCAGAACATTGGTTACTGGACCTGACAAACAATTATCAAAGCTCAGTGGTACTACAGATTCGGGGGGAATAAAGTAAACAAGAACATGATTCGTAAACAGTGTGTTGTGATATATTAAAAAAAGTATGGGCATAGAATAGAGTCCGCCTCAGCTTTAGAGATATGTAAGCTTACTGCGAAGAATACTAACAAAAATTATACCATGAGTCATGAAAGTTGACTCTGTAAACTCATGGAGACAATATTTTGCAGTCCAGAGTTAATGTTTCAGTTATAATCAAGACATCCCATAGAACTTCCCAAAAAAGAATTCATATAGAATTATGTGTGATTTAGGATTGATTGACGGAACTCAGCCTAGGTAAATTATCACCATTTACCTAACATAAGGAAATGTATTTAATAATGCCTTTAATGACAGTAAAAAAACAAAAAAGTAACATCTTTTGCTCATTAAGCTTCCAGGAAAATACGTGATGCTTAGGTTTCTCTAGGAAGAAAGTTCTAGTAGTCAATGGAGTAGGATCGCAACCCAACCACATATTCAACGCATAAGAGTGTCCAATGTAAGAATTAAGTTTTCAAATATTGCACTAAGTTTTGTAAAGTCAAGGCAGGTTTTCAGTACGAATATAGCCCTTTTAATATAAAATAAGAGTATAACCTTGGGAGTGTTTGAATTTTCGGGTCACCTGCTGACATCTAGTATCCCACACCCGAACATTACCATCCTCAGATCCAGAGACAAGTAGAAGTCCATCTGTGCTTGATGCTAAGCTTGTTACTGCCTTGCTGGATCAGTAAAAACAGAATCAACTTAATAGATCTCACCACACAAATGTTAGGAAATTTGACACTGAAACAGCCTATATTAAACGAGAAAGTAGTTGTAAATAAATTTATTTAGATAATGGCATTGAATAACCTGCACTGTTAACAACAGTGCAGATCAATGAATAATCATTACAAAGAAAAAGCCTATCATCAAGTCTAAAGTAAAGGTTGAAGATATAGAGCTTTGTCAAAGCTGAAAAAACATGCCTATATTGTATGCACTTCCTATGGATAAATATAGAGGGTCATGCTCTTTTAAGTGATGAACAATTATCTCATAGAGGGTCAGGCAAACCTGTGGTCATCCAATGTTCCCAGAACAGATGAATCATCACTACCATGAAAACTGAGATCAACGCCCATAGCAGTAACATATATCTTTCCATCTCTACCACCAGCATAGAAAATATGACTTCTTGGGTCTAGTGCTACAGAACCGATGCTAGTAGGAAATGAAATGCTTCTTAGCATCCTACCCTCAGATAAACTCCAAATCTGCAGATAAGAACAAATGCCATTACAATGTGTAGCCCAAGATGCTAATCCCTCCGACTCCAAATGTAGGTTGTTTAGGACACTGAACATCTCCAATATGACACTTTGCCTTGTAATGTTCATTATAAAATATACCATTTATATAATGAAATATATATTATGGAAGTATTTTCCATTATAAATATAGTAACATCAATCATATGTTGTCAATCCATGTAACTTTTCGTGCTTATAATCCAAGTTGATAAAGTTTGACCAGATATGATCCTAAGACTTACATTTGTATGTCGGTGGTAGTAATAGTTAAGTTATAAATAAGAGTGGCTAACAAGAACTACAACATATAAATAACTGCATATCAAAACATTCAATTAAAAAAGAGAGAGAGAGAGAGAGTTGAGTTGCACACGCACTTTTACAGGTTCGATCCTCTGAAGAAGATATAGCAATTGCTCCAAGAAAACAAGCAATATCAGTTACAGGCAGTGCATGCTGACTGAAACTATACATGTATGGTGTCTGGACCTCCAGCCTTGACTGCTCATCAAGCACCCTGCAACCAATACAACCAAACCCAATGAAAACTATACAAAAAGAGATTGACCAATTTTACTACACAAAACAAACCATACGTGATGAGATCCCAAACTTTGATATTCCCATCCTCTGACCCTGAGACAAGCAAATAGTCATACAGTGCGAGGCACCTAACAGCACGATAGTGCGCATGCCATGTGTGTAGAAGCTCTCCACTAGAAACCTATAAACCAGCATAAAATCCGATGAGTCAGATAAATAGCTAGGCAATGTTCAAACTTATTAATTTAACCAGAAAAGTGCTGCATGGATCAGATTCAGATAGCTTTAACTGTAGACAGTAACCAAACTCGTACGCGCATAAGACACCAGCAAACAGAGGAAAGACATAATTAGTTACCTAATATTGTACCTGTGAAAAATACACAGGTAAACATGTCAAATATTGACAACAACTGAGGATTACAATGTGTTTCTGCTTAAGTAACTGTAAAACACCAATGCTCAAGTAGAAAAATGAAATGGGAAAACACATCATGACTTTACAGAAAATGTCTTCAGGTGCTAAATGGATATATATTTGACTAAAAGTAAAAATACATCCGGGTGGCATTTGATCGTGGAAATTCCGACAGCATGGTTTTCTAATTGTCACAGTGAGCTTCTAGTGCAAAACGCACAAATTGTTAACCTATGGCATATTAATTAGCTTCTAAAACTGCCAGGTTATTGAGTGCTAAAGAGAACACTAACACAAAAATAAGCACCGGCTTCAAAGTTTTAGCACCTAAAACACATTCGCTCACCACCCCATACAGTGCAGCACACAAGCTACGGAGAAACAAATTCTACTACAAGAAATCTAACAAAGTTATTGTAAACATATTTCATTCAGAACTAAATAACCCCAATTATTCCTATTCTTTTCCAAACCAACTGGGAAGAAATGAAGGCCCTGGTCCAATTTTGATTAGTTATCACCAGGGCATCCACTTCACACCACCTTGAGCTCACTAATAACCAAGCAAAAACACTGGAAGCACTCCACATCAAGCTCAAACGACAGCACACCAAGCATCCAATCCAACCACACATACTAACAGTTTCAACCCATCACAAAGAAAGCACAATGCACTCACCTCCCAAAGGAACATATTGCCATTGCTGCCACCACCGATGAGGTAGCTCCCCTCCTGATCGGCAATAAGTGCGCGCATCGGCTCAGCAGGAAAGCTCTTGACGGCCACTTGCGGCTGCAATCGAAAGCGAGAAACGACTCGGGGTCATGGTTCGAGTTGAAGAGCGCCGCCGTTGGGAGTTTTATTATGTAGAGCGAAGTGCTTACCTTGTCCCAGTAGTAGAAGTGGATGGTCCCGGAGTTGCCGCCAGCGGGGAGAGCCTGAGCGGAGGCGAGGAAGCGGTCGGCGACCGAGGCGAGCGAGCGAGGACGGGAGGCGCAGGGGCGGAAGCGGATGTCCTCCGCGCCGGTGCGGAGGTCCCAGGCGGCCACGCCCGCGTCCGTAGATGACGCGGCGAGCACCAGCTGCTTTGGTTGTGGCGGCGGCGCCATGAGCAGCGGAGAGGGGAGAGGTAGAAGAGTCCCGAGCGGCGCAGTCAGGGAAGCCGGCGGGGGAGAGAGAGGATGCGCGACGACGTGGGGCGAGGCACCGGCGGCGGCGCGAGACGGAGAGTTGTGCGGGAGAGAGGAGAGGAGCGCCTCCGTCGTCGGTTTGGAGTGCGTGGCGGCGCTTATGGGCCGACGAATCCCATCCCTCTCCCGCGTATGGGCCGGCCCGCTCTGCAACTCGCTCGTTTTTGTTAGGTCCATGCAACCCAAAAATGGCAATTCAAAAGTTCAATCAAAGTGTTTTGAGAACCCAAAATATTTTAGGTTGCATGACAACTAACCCAAAAATGTTACAGTTCAATCGGGCAATGAGCCATTTTCAAGTAAACATTAACAATAGTCGCCTAAAAGTGTAGAATAAATTTCTACTTCTAGTCAAGATGGCCAACCCCTCCGGACCAACAAATGTCAAGGTTTTCTAGACATCATGTTTGGTCACGTAAAAAAAAATGGCAAAGGCCATTGGTTGGGGGCTCCCCACCGGCGCTCAAATCGCCGAGGGGGCAACATCCCTTTATCCCGGATTTATTTCTCGTGATTTTCTCCCAGATAACATTGCACAGAGCTGACGCCCTCGCCGAGGGAGGGCGGCGCCCCTGGTGACGTCGATTTCGAACTTCAAGATTGATTTGCCGGTTCCTTCCTTGAAGGTGCTCATGGGTAGGGTTTTAGATGCACGTGTTCATAGGGGTGAGTGTGCGCAGCGTGTTGTTGCTGTCTGCGTTGTGCGTAGAATTAAAAAACAAATGACTACTTTCTAGAGGACGTTCCCGAGGAACTGCACAACGAACCACTTCATGCAGCAACTGAGATCTCGACGACTTGAAGCAACTTACTACATCAATTCAGTAATATCCTCGGCATTGGTATCCATCAGGGTCATACGTATACCTCTGCCTTTGTTGGATTTGCATTTGTTTTCAGCGTGTCGACCATCATCTTTTCAAATGCGAGTAGATCATACAAGCACATTATGTTATTATACAAATCTCTTGTTATTTTCTAGCTTAAATTATGTCCAAATTTGAATATCTAATAAAAATAAGAAAAACTAAAAGTTCTAGCGAGAACAAAATAGGTACTCCACTTGCTGCCATAAAAGCGCCCCAGGGGAGTAAAAAGAGCAGAATGTTTCGTCTAGGCAAACTCTCAACTGCAAAACTGGAAAGAATCCGGCGAGCAAGCAAACGGATGGACGGACGATCATATCGCTAGGCGATCACGTCAGTTCCCCTGATCCCCGACTTTGTCGTTCGTTGCTATCGCCGGCGTTGCCACCGGCGCCGGCGGCGCACGGTCGTCCCGCTGCTGCCCCACCAGCACCGTTGCTGCCGCCTATGTACGACTTGATGGTCGCCGCGAGCAGCGCGGTGAACTTCTGGGGTCGGACGCGATCGCGGGCCGCCGCGCGACGGTGTCGCCCGCCGCCGCAGCAGCCTCCCGCCTGCGTGGCGGGGGCATTGAGGGGGGGGTTGGCCAGCTTCGCCCGAACAGCCGCGTCGTCGGGCGGCATCGACCGGCCCGCGGCGCGCGAGCGCGGCCTGGAGCTGGTACTGGGAGTGGGAGGGGCTCCATTCCCGCCGCCCTGCGCCGGCTGCGCGTACGAGACGCGGAGTAAGTGGAGGCGCCGCCTGGGGCGGCCCGGTGAGTCCCGTCACGGTGGAACGGGCGCCGTCGCCGTGATGGTGGCGACGCTGCGAGCCGGCACCACGGCCGCGCCATCAGGCTGGAACCCGCCATCAGGCCGCCGCTGTCCGGCATCGAACCGGACAGCATGGACGCCGCCGCCGCTGTCGTCGACGCTATCGGCACTTCGCCGCCGGCGGCAGCGGGTGGTTGTGCGACCGTAATGTCGTGATCAGCACCGCCAAGTCCCCGGCACACTTCGGACCCGCCATATATCACATGTACGACCAGATCAACAACGTGATGAATCCAAAATAAAGAGAATGTTCAGACGATTCATACCTCGTTGCAGGACCGGGCACCCGGCGGCCATGGTACAGCGGTAGTACGCTGGGGCACGGGCTGCCCTTGGCCATCTTCTGCCCGTTCCTCCATTGGCAACCATCATTGATCTGCGTGTACGTATTACCATGACCAAGAACAAAGATTAAATTAATTTCATCAACAACTCAGTAGAATGCAGCAGTCCACAGTCAGAACTCAGAAGCGAAGGAAGCACTGGCATCATAGCCTACCATGGCTGCCCCAGAGTGAGCTCGATGGAGACGTGCGGCCTTGCGCATGGTGGCGGGCTCAGGGATGGGCTCGGGGACCTTGGCGGGAGGAACTTATGCACCTTGTTGTTGTTGGAGAGCCAGCCCCTCGCTGCGCGGCCAGGTGGTGCAGCGGCGGCGGCAGCTCATCGGCTGGTTGCTGCCACCCTCCGTGGGCGAGGTGCCGCTGGCGGCCGCCGTTCCCCGAACGCCGGAAGCGGCATCATCATGTCCTGCTGCTGGCCATGATCCGTTGCCCGCAGTAGTCCATGGCTGCGGCGGCGGCGGTTCCGCGTTGCTGTTCGACCCCCGAGCTGCCGCCGCCACCGCCGTGCCACAGCCGGTCGTCGGGGGCGTTGCCGATGCCGATGAACTTCCGCGGGAGGCAGGCGGCTGCCGCCGCCCTCCTCCTGGTGGTCCTTGGTCTCCGGATCGACCTTCATCATCAGCTGCTGTGACATGGTACGATGATCGCAGCAATAAGTCACAAGACAAAAAACAGTTCCGATCGACGTTGACATTAGCTACCGATCGATGCATGCATCGATGGACGTCGATCCGTCCTATCGAGGATCTGGAACTTACGTTGTTTAATCGATCGATCGAGCTTACATACCTCGTCCTGGAGCTCCGCGAAGGGATCGATGGCTATTGGCCCTTGCTCTGCTGCTGCTGCATCAGTTCAGCGTACGGCACCTGCATCTGGAGGGCGTTGAACCCTTGATGGTCAGCCTGTTGACCAAGTCCTGAGCTGCTTGTTCTCTTCGTTCAGGCGCCCAATCTCAGATTTTGCCAGTGCTAGCTGGTCATATAAATACACATTCATTTAATTAGTCTCCTAATATAATAGTAAGAGAGACTGAACAAAAGGAATAAGTAAGATTTTTCAGATTTCCGCGTGTCTTTAAACGAGTGGTGGCAGACTTTCGAACCTGAACCCGGGTTGGACGGGAGAGTCGTCCCGGGTTTGACTAAACTTGCACGCAGAATTGGCGCATCTAATGAAATCGAGTTTAGTTTTCAAGAACAAGCGTACCAGCGAGTGAGTTGTTTATTATTCATTCAGTCAATCAAATAAACTAGGCAAATGCATGGATGATGATCGACGTCCCGCGTACGTTGCGCGATTTTAAATCGAATTTACTTATTTCGCTCACCGACGTACTCAGCTTGATCTCCTGTGATGGACATTGTCGCTGGAGTCGACGGTGACCCCCCGCCCTGCTCTTCTTCCCGCCGACGTGGTGCAGAGCCATCGGAAAATAAAGCCGAGCCGCGCACGTTAAGAAAACCGCCGATCCGACAGACTAGGATACGGATGAAATGGGGAAAAGTATGGAAAACGATCGAATTTGAATCGATTGGGCGTGGTTACGTACGTTGATGGTGAGGTCGTCTTCCTTGATGCCGCGGTCGTCCGGACGACGGCATAAAGGCGGGCCAAGTCGACTTCCTTCTTCTCCTTCTGAAGAAGTCCATCTCGCCTCGCCGGCCTGGCGTCGCCGTACCGTACCCGAGCGCGGCGGCCGGGAGAGGATGCGGGCGGCGTGGCGCCATTCGGCGCTGTTGCACCACACCCTGCGCTCTCCCCAGGTGGGAGGAGGGACCATGGTGACGTGACGAGACGACGACGACGGGCGATTAGGGAGATCGCTGGGTGGGAGTGGAGAGACCGGCAGGGCGGGCGGGGCGTAGCAAGAAGGAGCCGAAGCACACACGTGGCGAGACCTGGCCATGGGCTCACTGATCTGAGTCCACTTTATAGGCAGATGGGAGCTGGCGGACCATTGACCAGGGAACCCGGGGTGACTGGCGGAGGAGGAGAGGGAGGATTGCATGCAACCGCGTCAATCAGTCGCGAGGTCCAGACGTCCCCAGTGCCAGTGGCCCAGTCCCATGGGGACTGACCGGCGTCTGTGCCTGATCAGGCCAAGTCAGCTCCCGATCTGATCCGAGGAACGGTAGCTGGTGACTTCTGGCTGCATGGACTTCAAAGCGCACCGTAATTCACCACCACCAGTCAGTCACAACCTGACGGACCTTCAGTTTTGAATTTTTCTTTAAAAAAACATGTCGTCAATGCTTGTCGATTGACCAGGGGGCATAGTACCCTCAAAATTTCACGGAAGTACTGACTCTTTGACGCCGGTAGTGAATTTTCGCTCATTCCACAGAAATATTATCCTACTATCTACTAATCCAGCCCAAAAATTGCTCAGAAAAGACGCCCAAACTATCCAATCATTATTTTGCTTTTACCCACATTTCATACCCACGATACGCCCAAAGATCGACGTTATTAAAATTCAAACGATGTGATGAGAGGTTGATATAACTTTCTTAGCGACTAGGACACAGATATGTCGTTTGGTTCTAAGGTCAGCAGTCCAAGTACGTGTTCATAAATGTTGTGATGTGTCTTGTTTGAACGAGAATACATGTGACCGTCAACATTCTTGTTGATATATAGCAAGAAAGTACAAGTAGATGGCCCTGAGAATTGAAACCACCTAGAGGAATAAAATTGAGACACAAGATAAAAAGGGTTGTTGTAGGAAGGGACTATGCCCACAATCAAAGTGGTCAAAACTCAAAGTCGCCGCTTTCTGTAATCTTGGACAAAGTCAGCACTAATGACTCTCTTTTTTAGAAAATGCACATTCCAAATTTCCTATAGTCCCATTAATTTACTAAGCAACAGGGAGCGAGACTCTTTCCATGCCGAGCATAGACCCAATGGTCACCCGGTGTATCACTGATGTGTCCCCAAGCACAAGGGCGTGAGCCCCATCCGCATTTCTTGGCCAACCGGCGTACCACTAGTTGATCCGATCCGACGTCCAAACACGAAGCAAAATAGTAGATGTAGTTTGCAATTAACTGTCGTGTCAGATCACTTCTGGCTTCATAACATATGTCATCTAGGACAAGCTTGATCAAACTTCAATAAAAATTAAAAATATCAATGGCTTTAAATTACTTATTAGTTTGGGAACTTGAAGATATATATATATCTTCATGGTAAATATTTACAAAATATCATGATTTCAGAACACTTGCAATAACGCAACCATGAGATTTTTGTAAATGTTTTTACTTTAGAGAATTGGGGTACCAGTTATTTTGAGGAGGAAGTATATGCTTCTTGAGATTGACTTAAGTCGGAGCATCGTTTTGGTGGTTAATATGACGGCGGTGGTTAACATGACTGTTGTACTCCATAGATATTGAGCGTGACAACAAAAGGTGGAAGGGAAGAGTGGCTTAACGTCGCCGTATCAAGGAAACAGTTACAAGAGGTCCATCCCATTGCAAGTAAAAGGTTTGTCATATAAGACTGTAGTTAGTGATGCAAAGTTGTAGAAATGTAGACAATGTGGGGCTGACCCTCGTACCAATCTCACCATCGGTTTTCCACTGACAATGTGAGCTGACCTCGATCCGATGCTGACGCAATATGATCCCGCTGTGACTTAAGTCTGTAAAGCCAGAGTATATTTGAGAGGCTTATCAGTCATTAGCCAATGCGTCAATATCGCAGGTTAACGGCTGTGATGCTAAAGCATACAGGTTCATTACACATATGTAACACTGACGCATAACAAAATGAAAATACTTCTTGAGTACACACACTGCTAGGGTGCACGGCGACAATTCAGTACAAGAGGCCGAAGCACGATGGCGGATACATCCACAAATATTCTTGCGCCAGGTTAAAATTGTTGGGCGTTGTCTCAGGTCCCAGAGCATCACTAAACATGTAGTAGCTTATATATACACACAACATCGCCGGCCGCATAAAGACACAAGTTAAAAACAAGCTAAGCTTCTCTCTCGGCGCATGCGTTTGCCTCTGAACGAGGCGCAAACCATTCCTTAGGCCGACTCTGCGAAGCCAACCCTCAGCTTGCCGTAGTCGAAGACAGTGTGGTAGACTCCCATGAAACATCACCCAAGATCCTGGAATTGCAAATAGCCCAAACGTTATGCACAAAGATTAAGAATCGTGAGAGCCAGACCGGAGCTTAGTGGTGCATAATTTACCAGAGGGGGGCCACGAGGTGGTGGGATATCAGCTGTGAATCCACTGATGCACTGGGCAGCTTGTCCTTCACCAACCTTAAGAATGTACTGCATAACCAAGAGGGAGAGTCAAGTTCAGAATCACGGCAACAAGATGGAAAATCCGCAAATGGATCAAAGAGCCAAGAATGCGATACGGGAGAAGGGATCACACCTGCTCTGGTTTCAGAACGAACTTCTTGCCTCCAATGGTGAATGCTATGTCAGGCATGGACCCAAGACTGCCGCCCGAGTCCACAGCTGATTCTCCCATGGGACTAGGAAGACTTTCGCCAAAGCTGTCATAGTGAAACAGTTAAGCAAAGTAGAGTATTACTACGTGGTACATAAATAATCCCTCTCAAAGTCAAAGTTAAGCTCACCTGATTAATGTAGTTTAGGATGAGATCCTGTGTCTTGTTCTGGGCAAGTTGGTTCTGCATCCATACCACACAGCCATCTCACGAGCGGTGCACATTGGATCACTCTTGAGACCACCATTTTGATTTCCACGCTTCATCATCCTAGCGCTCCGAATTCCAGCGCTGTGTTTTAACGCATAACAAAGAAAGAAATAATGAGCTACGACACCATAATATAGAGACAGGATATACGGGTAGGGTTATCGTTACCATGAGTACATGAAAGCATGCCTTAGCAACATCAAAAAAATATGCAACTATAGAAATTGTTTTAGAGTCCTCACCTAACACCATGAGTGCCATCAAAGAGTGCACAGACAACACGAGAACAGACCTTAAGCTGAACATCTGCAAAATAAAACTCCAATACCAAGTTGAGTTACCCAAGAGAGTTTCCAAAGCAACTGACCAAACCAGCAACCAGAAAGAAAAATCCATAAGTTTGGAAAACACAAACCTCAGCTAGCAAAAGATCTAGGATCTGTTGTCCATACTGGGAAACAACAACAGTCTTGCACTCCTGGCTGACTACACCAGCAGCACCAATCTTTTCATTGATTTCAGTAACTATGGCTGCATTGATCATACTAACTTGTAAGCACCAGAGCAAACACAGGAGAACACAAAATGCAGAAAAGCATGAATGATACTCAGAGACTCAGGTCACCACCCAGACATTTTACTACAGCAGCACAGGGTTGAAAACAAAAATGCAGAAAAAAGGGAGAGTGATGACCATAGATCCACATCACCACCTAGGCAAATATCAGAAGTTAAAGCGCATCAAATGCAAGTGCGTTTTCACACAATTAAGCTGCAAAATTACATAGTTTTGGTATTGCTGAAAATCATCCTCACCAAATGATATACATATAAGATGGTAAAAAACAAAGGCTAAAGTGCCCAGGAGCCAAAACCGGTACATCTAATGAAGTCTAATTTCCAAACTGTTTTAGCTATTGAGGCTATTAAGCACCTGAGACTGTCAATTTGTCAACATTCAAATAAGGGAGGGGGCCCATGTTGGTACAGTATAGGTAGTATGGCCGGACATTTTTGGCAGACATGATAGCATCAACTACATTTTTCATTCAACAAGTAAGGATCATCCAGGGTCATTTGTCCAAAGGGTTATATTATTATATTAAAATATCACCAAACAGAAAAAAAAACTAAGCAGCTTCAATCACAAAATGGCACGGTTAGTGCAGATGCAGATAAAAAATACACAAAATCTCAAAACTTACTGTGGGGCCAGCAAGCAAGGAAGTTCCAGGAATCAGCGACAAGCTGCACAACCTCCAGCACAAAAACTCCCCATAATGACAGATGTCACCATTATTATATTTCTCATCCACATGAGATTAGAATAAAAAAAGAAGAGAGAAATATTGCAGTACCAGTGGACTTTCCATCAACAAGGACATCACCCATGTTAAACTGCATCAACAAATTGTACACTTTTAAACCGAGATATACATTCAAAAACAAAGTTATTAGAGAAACAAGAACAAAACCAACCTGCCAGTATCCCTTCTGAGGACTGGGACATATGTGTGATCACCCCTTGTAGTGGCTAGAAATCCATTCCACCAAAACACAATTTCACCATCCTTCTCCGTCATCAATAGCCGGTTCAACCAGAAGGAGAAAAACTGGGTCAGCTGATGAGTCCTTGTTTTACCATGTTTATACCTGCAATTTGTTTGTTATTAGGGACCAGGATGTGAATAGTATTATCATAATCATATTTCGAACTATAAAACTAATAATATGCGACAAAGTTGTGCAAGACCATAATCACATATTTCCCTGTTCTTGCTAGATACAACAAAATCTAACCACGAAAGCATGGGGAACACATAAGATACCCCAGAAAATGCTTTTACAGATATAAATTATGTAACGAAAAAAAGGGAACAAGAATGTAGAAAGATTCTACCCTTCTGTTTTACACAAGGATAACCAGGAAATATGTAGCATGCTGCCATTAAATGTAATGATACCATATGTTATGAACAACTAAACCATGATCTAACTTTAAGTAACAGTGTTAGAGGAAAAAAGGACCTTGAGTTGAAGCTGAACTAACGATCATTGCTTTTATTGTAATTGAAAGAGAAGTGAGCAAATGATTCTAACTTTGAAGGCCACAAAAGCTTACCACACTGGTGTTGCATTCCCAACAGATATTTCTCTGAAATCCTAGCCCAAGAATGCCATCAAATTTTGCAACCAGGAAGGTAAGGCCTGGCTCCTTTGTAGCTTCAATAAATTCCTAATAAAGCACCACAATATTTATTATTATTTCCATGTGGAACTGATATGACAGAGAGATGCAATAAATGAATTCCAAACATATATTATAACATATATAAGAGCAATGTGTTTCATACAAATAAACATACAAGTGCACACTAACCTGATCCTCCACAACAGGAATCACCCCTAATGTAACGCTATCCTCGCTGAAAAAACCAGCAATTGAACCAGTTCCATATTGAATGGCAGCAGGTTTTCCTGGAGAGAGATGAGGCAAGACATGTCAATGTCCAGAAGCAAATAAATAGCATGCATAAATGCTCAATACGAAGAGCTGGGCTCTATGCTTTTATCTTCTTTCTAATTTTACATACTCATTGGCTCATGCTGGGTTTCATCTCTAGAATGCCTTTCAATTTGCTTGGGACTAAAGGATTTTTTTTTAAAAAAAATATGAGCAGCATGACAAAAAAAGGCTACATACATTCCAAGAAGAGACAGACCTTTCAATATCCGTACGACAAGGCAAAACTAAGGCTGACTTTCCAACACAATGTGTGCTAGAGTCACACGCTGAAGTTATTACTAATACCAACTACTAGGTTTCCATTGAATTCGAGGAGTCATAATCAAGCTCAGAAAAGACAGCTACTGTAAACTGTCATCATCATTCCTGAATCCTTAGCTCTACATTGCTACATCTATATCAGGTGTTTTAACATCCTTTTCATAGATGTTGCAATTATCAAGCTAACGCAGATTTTGTTTTGATATTTTGCCATCATGCATGATAAATTTTGTCTTTTTTCATCGTGAAATATTCTAGGACTACAAAGTAGGGAAGGAAAGCAAAGTAAGATTTGTAAACTATTAGCAATACATGAACAAAACTAAAAAGGGAATTCATGACGCCAGAACTGAAAAAGAAAATTTCTGTTTCTACTCAAACACAGTAAATTTAGCATTCAATTCATGACCATGCGTTTGTACTAGGTATGGTGGCTTGGACCCACAATCTCTAGCTCGGAACTTTTATTGGTACACAGGGTATTTAACTTATGACCACCAACTTATAAGTTTAGCTTTTCACATCTTATCATCTTTTCAACAGATGCGATTGTGTGTGTTTTGCCTTCACTAAGAACATGGATTTTAATATGACACTATCATGTAAGATAGTAGAGTCAAACCATATGACAAACGCGAGGCTGATCTCAGTCCACAATGAACAAATCGGGAAAAAATACAGTAACGAGAAAAAGAAAAGTAGAGTCAAACCATTCTTCTTTGTAAAGTGCTTTGACTGCCCCTGACTTGGCAGAGTGGGTGCAAAGTAGCAAGCGATCTGCACTACATCACCACAAAAAACACACTTCAGTCTCAGCACACAAAACACATCCAAACCCTGGAAGAAGAAGAAAACTCCTCTCGATCAGGCGAACTAGGGCGCACCGAGAAGTAAAGCACTTGAGTGACGGCACCCGAGGTTGGAGCTGCTTTGGTGTCGAAGATGACGGTGAACTTCTGCACCGGAGAGTGCCGGGAGGCCGATCTCCCCAAAGTACTGCGCGTTCATGTGTAGTTTTTGAGCGCGATGACATCGGAGTCGTCGCCGGCGACCGAGCCCAGGACGACGTTGGCGCGCGGCGGAGGAGAGGCGGTGCCTCTCCTCGGCGGAGGCGCGGAGGCGACGCGGTCGTTCTGGCTGACGGCTGCTTCTTCAGCGCGACCCGCACCAGGCCCTCCGCCGCCGCCGCCGCCTGCAGCAGCACCGCGCCGCCAGGAGCACCAGGTGACGCCGCGGGTTCCCATGGTCGCGACTGCGGGAATCGAAGGCGGAGCCAAATGAGCAGAACCAAACGGATTTAGCCTGGGGAGTGAGGGAGATTTCAAGGGCGACTGATCGAACAAATCCTTCAACGGGAAAGCACTGGAACCAAATAACTGATACTCGCAAAGGATATCGGAACGGTTACAAGGTGAGCGGAGTTCACAACATCGGCTGACAAGAGCGACAAAATCTAAATACCAAAAGGCTGAAAAAATCGGATCGATCGAGGACCAAAGCCGCCGACGAACACTCGATACTGATGGACAAAAACCTCAAAACCCGGGAGTTCATGCCAACATATTGAACAATTTTTTTTTTTTAAAAAAACAGACACACACACACACACAAAACTATATCGAAATCGCAAGAAAAAAATCGGGGAAAGGTGGATTATATCTACGAACGCGGGGAAACAAGGAGCACCATAACAGAGACCACACCAGACACCACCGGCAATCTCCGAGGAGCAGTCAAGCGGAGTCCACGAGAAGGGAGAGAATCGTCGAACTAACCAGAAAAGCCACCGAAGGCAGGCAGGAGCAGGAGGAAAGGTGGAGGGAGCAACTGACGTGCGCAGGCACTAGAGAGCGAGCGGAGGCGTGGGTGGGGAGGGAGGGTATATAGAGGAGGTGGGGGAGGCCACGTGCCCTGCTGGCCGTCGGATTCGGCGCATATATGTGGTCGGACGTTGAGATGGGGGATATGGGTGTGCCGTGCCTGGGTTGGAACTCACAGGCACCAGGCAAATGCCCGATTTTTTCGGATGTGCAGGTCGCATCTGGTCTGGTGTGATTCTTGAGAGAGTGCGTGAGCCTTCAGGATTCCTTTTTTTTCGAGATATTGCGGAAGAGCCTGCTGGCTGCCGGTTACTTTGGCTTGAAGTAACGAATATTCATGTCAATGTCAATAGTTTATGGGTACGCCACAGTTTTATTCTTCAAATCTACTAGTATAGTAGGTAAATTTTGACGCCTATAAACACAAGCAACCCGCACCTTAAAAAAAACTGGAGCTGGGTACTTTAAAAAAAAAACTGGAGCCGAGAGCCGACGCATTGGACATTCCTGACATTGACGAAATTCATTGTAGGTAACTAGCTACCGGACGCATATTATCTACCCTACCAATCGATCGAGCAGTCTAAGTCCTGTAGTGAATTTAGAAAAAAATATTAGCACCTTTGCTAAATCAAGTATTGTTTAAGTCCTGTAAGTTGGTTAGGTTTTGTTGTAAGTTGGAACTTGTCTTTTCCAAATTCATGTCCCCGACTTGACAACCGTGTAATTCCCTCATAGAAAAAAATACAAATGGATATATGTTTCATCGTACCCATTATTGCTGAGATATTTCGCTTTCAGCCAACGCAAGAATTCGAAAAAAATATTAATGTTGACTAACTTTAAAATGATGCGCTTTTTATATTCCTCAAAGGCAAAATCCTGCCTCCCTCGTTTTTGTCGTGGACTTGAGTATGTATTTACATTAAGGAGCTGTGCGCACGCATTTTTAGAATGGCACAGTACAACGCAGACACTCACAACATGCACGCATTACCACCCTTATGAACACACGCGACGCAAACCCTATCCTACGAAGACCGGCGAGGTGGTACCGCGCTCGATTTTCGTCACCGCATTGCCGCCAATCCGGAACGCCACTTTACCATTTAGCCATAACGAAAAATCACGTAGTGTACGCTAAAAGCGCCATGAAGCACTGCGATTTTTGAACGTGCGGCGAAAGCACTCGCGATTCTCAACCCCTACTGGCCCCCACCGACTCCCTCGTCCTACCATCGACTACAGTTCTTACCCCATGGGTATGCTATCTATTTTATATAGTATGTAATGTGTAAACGTATATGTTTTGGACAAAAAATTGACGTGCATCGGATACTGGTTTAATGAGCCTAAGTCAGCACCGTTTATTAGGAAACGGCAGGATATCTCGTGTACCCAACATGCATGCAGGCAAGGTCCATTTTTCCACCCTTGTTGTTGTAGCTGTAATTACCACCGGAGTACGGACAAAATAGCTAGAGCGACGGAGAGCGACCGTAGATAACTTGCATGAACACTTGGTGGAATCTCCTTGTCGTGCTGCATGCCAACGTGACGCATGGCAATACTGGTTTAGTTTAATGAGCCAGGCACGGCATATCTCCTGGTACCCAACACGCAAAGCTTCGCAGTTGTAGCCGACGTGGTATAACTGGAGCACGCACAAAAATACGTGTAGTTAATACTGAAAATACATACTCAGCCGTGACGCATGGCATGGGTAGCCGCACCTGGGCCAGCGCGGGCCACAGGCATCTGACGGTGGGCCTACTCGTTTCCCAGGGCCTACTGGTCAGCGGGACAGCGAGCTGGCTCAGGCTCTCGTATCGTACTCCCTGGTGGGCCACGGCGGGCGGCGTGGGTACGGGTAGGATAGGATAGCGCGTGTGAGCAGAGCTTACGCTGCTCGGCGCGGATTCGCCCGCGGACCCCCTTCGCGCGTACGTAAAGCGCGCCGGGTCGCACTCGTCGCGTGCAACCGAACAAGGCCAAAAGACCAAAAGCCAAGCATCGAGGATCGATAATAGAGTACCTTTCCTTTATAATATCAGTAGAGAAAAGAATCTATAGATGATTTATTACTAAAATCCTGATTGTTGCTGTTGAGTCGATAAGGTGGACAGATCAGACGCACGCTGTCCGCAAAATGAAGTAATAAATAAATATATTTCTGTTATTCTATTATATATAAGCGCACGCCAATAGTACTAGATTAACAATGCAGCATGAGGGCACTAAACGACGACGAAATCACCGACGACGCTTTGTTTAGTGCCACATACACAGAGACAAAAATGAAGTCAGCTTAGAGATTTTCTCCAGCCTCGCCCAAATCACTCACTTGTGCTTTTATATCTATTCATTTTTAAGTATGATTCAGAAGACGCTTTCAGATAACCAGCCAAGTAAGAAAATCAATGTATCTAGAAAAGTTCAAAAAGAAACTGGCAATTCGGAACGGATGAAAGATTTTTAAGAATATTGATGTTGAATAGTATTTAACGCGCGATGCATGTACCATGTGCTAATCTACGTGTTGCAGGAATTTTACACTTAACTCGCTCTAATCACAATTTTGCAAATCTCACCTCCAAACTCCCCAAGGGTTATCACCGCGCCTTGGATCTACATCCCGCTAGACAAGCCAAGGCATTTTGGCCAGACATATGTTCCCGCTTGACTTTTTTGCGGGAGTAAATTTAAACAAGTTCGCTTTTTGCATACTACGCTAGTTTGGAGCGTACGCGCCTGCAAAAAAAAAATGCTATTGCTATCTAGATATGGAGCTTGGTAGTGTTTCGGCCTTGTTTAGATGGCAGATTTTTTGCCAAAAATTTGCTACTTTTTTCAACTCTCCATCACATCACATTAAATACACCCCGTAAGACATATATGTTCGAAAGAAACGCAGTAAAAAAAGAACTAATTACACAGTCATTGCACATCACTACTTGATCTAACTTTTCACCCTACACGTTTTACTTGGCATAATAACATTTACCACAAACAAACAAAAACGCTGCCATGCCGAGTCGCGCCGCGAGTTGAACAGTTACTTTTGCAAATTTTTTTCGCTATCTAAACGTGGTCTCAGTCAACATGCATGGCTGTCAGGGTCGCTGTGTCTCATCATACTACTTGTTCCTTCTTCCATGCATGTTTAGTGATATATTACTACTCCGATCCGTAGATAACAGTAGAATATGGAAAATCTAAAAAAACACGAAGATAGAAGAGGGATATACCCATCGATCTTGTACCGATCGAAGAACGTTATAGGATCCTTTAATTTGTACTACGGGCGGTGGCGGTCTCGCGGATCCATCGACCAGCGAAGGCTATAGCTTTCGGCGCATCGACGAATGCTTGGACGATTGAATTGGTAGGATGGTATCTATCAGCCACTTTTGGCGATCCTGCTGTAGCAGCAGCAGCCATTTCAGGTCACCGACTCAACACGCGACTGGAGGCACCACACGTTGCATTGTGTTTGGGCCTCTGCTCTGCTTCACCCTTCCTCGTGCCTGCCAGCTTTTGGCTGCGTCTGTGGTGGGATACTCATGCGCCGCTTTCCCTCCTCCAACTTTATTTTTTTCATCAAGCTGCGCAGTGCTGAAAACCACAATAACTCTCCCCTCGATCGACGCCCGACCGCGACAGCGAGACGCTTGCCAAGACGCAAAAGCATCGTCTGGAGAAGGTGCTGGGTTGATGCCGTGGTTTCTGATAAACTTTAGTGTCCAAATCGAGGAGCTTTAATTTTAGAACAAGAAACATGTAAATTAAACCGCAATTTAGAAAGAAAAGGATCTCGAGATAGAGTTTTAATAAAACTTTTAAAGAGCTGTAGTTTTAGTGTTATACCGTGGTTTGGTTTCTACAAATCTCCTATCGTTAAATCAAAACATCAAGCACACGATGATTTTTGTTCAGACAATAAAATTGTCTTGCATCCTAAAAGAGGGCCTTATTTCATTATTTGCATGCGGATCGATCGGTGCCTAACTTACCTTTTTGTTGATAATTAAAAACCGAAAACTGTGCCACCTGACCTCCATTATGATTTTTTTATATATACGAGTACAGTATCGTTATTATAACTTTGTAGTTCCCGACTTGAACCGTCGTGCAAAAGCTGTGACCAAAACGGAAGGAACGCGGCCGGTGACGCGTAATGTGTCTCTATCGCCTACCTGCGGAAATCCGCGATCGTCACGTACTATACGCCCTCCCCTTGTCGTAGTTGCTCGGATGATCCGATCCACATGCATGCAGTAGTCTATACTTAGAGTACCTTCGGTTGCCACCGATTGTGTTGTGTGGCGCAAATAAGGGCGTTTCTAATAAATATTTCGGGCCGCCATCAGAAGACTTTTCGTCAGGATTGATAATTATCACTTTTATCGCGACCAATTAGCCAAAAAGATTCGCCTCGACTTCTTCTTCACCAAACCGAAGAATTTATTTTTATTTACCTACATTTAACGCGCCTACGACTTTAAAAAGACATTCGGATGCGCGACGCGTAGATCAGAAGACTTTTATCACTTTCTTAACTAAACACGCCTCTAAATCAACATAGTGAAGCCACCGCCATGTGGCTGGTGTTCTGTCGCGTATAATGTTCAACTTCACCGCCAGCACGGCAGTGACAGTGACTGGTGTTCTGAATCACATTGAACTTGGATCCATACTGACCAGATGGAATGTTGGTCCACAGCAGTAGGGTCCATAACAATCATGGATGATCTCAATACAAGGCTGTAATACAACACACCAATGACAAGGAAGGGAAGTCAATAATTTCATTTTCTGTTCATCTAATAACAATATAATGTACCATAGACTGATAGACATATGATGGGTCTGGCATAGGTGTTGAAAATTAAGTTATGTTTAATTTGGCAGCCATCTAAAATGCTAAATGTTCTGGGTTCAAAAAAATGCTAAATGTTCTACAACAACTGTCCAAACTTATAATTAACATGTGAAGTTGTGAACTACGTTTTGTGTGCAACCATTAATATATGTGCCCATATGGTTATCAAATATTTGAAAATTCACGTCTAGCATTTGCATAAGCACAAAACACTTTATCCATCCTCTACGCTTAATTCAAAATAAGCAAGTAGACAACTCAGTATTCAAAACATGAGGATGCTGACAACGTTTTAATCAAGTTCACATCTCAAACATGGAACTACACTAAGATCCTAGTACTGCATAAAAATAGTAGAACAAGTGTGATCATCCGATGACATGACTCAAGTAGCTAAGCAACACAAGCATGAAGAAACAATTAGAAATCATGAATATATTAAGCTTTTGGCAATGCCAACAAATTCAGAAGCTAGGATAACATTGGGATATGATGGAAGAAAGAAAAACTTCAGCTATTCTTGCATTTGGAGCAAATTAAAGGTGCTTGTTGTACTAAATATATTAGCGCTCAACAGTATGATAGTGGAGATACAGGTTCAGCACTGCCAAAATCAATGCTAATTAGCCAATATCATCATTGGAGAACCAGATGCTGCTGCCTATGCCTAAGCAATGCCTAAAACGCTGCCTTACTTCCCTTGTGCCTCCCTCCTAAACAACAAGAAACCTCAAGACTCACAAACCCCAGCCTTTACTCCCGATCAGTGGTCGTTCACCCTCCCAAGTGGCCATAGCCCACAGAGGGAGGCCATGTTGACCAATGCACAAGGATTTGAGGGATCAGGTTGCGAGCAAGTTGACAAAGCCAATGATCCAAAATGCACAATAGAATTTGCAAATTTAGATCAAGGTCAGGAATGGTGACATTGACCTGGTGTGTTGGTCCCTTCACCAATTTCAGTTAGGACACATGGAACACTGGATAAACTTGATTAAGGAAGCCGAACTTCATATGCCACTGCATTTATTTTGCTGATGACAACAAAAAGGCCCAAAATAACAAAATGAGAGCTTGTAGTGAACGCTGCAGAGTTCTGAGCATATGATTGAAGTTTGACAAACACCGACCAGATCACCAGCATTGAAGCTAAGTTCAGATCGCTTTTTATCTGCCTAATGTTTGGAGGCGCTGTTGTGCATTCAAGATGTTCCTGACCAGCGTCTGCATGAGTTGGCGCTCCTCCAACAATTCTTGAAGATCTGGAACACTAAACAGGGACAATAGTAATGCAAAAATGCCGCAGGGGAGTGTCAATATAGTACCTCAAAAGGAGGCTCCTCGAAGAACAATCAAAGCATAGTATACCAATATTCAGCAAGATTGAGCCACTTCCCCAACTGTTGCAACACACCAGTTTACCCTTTTTTTTGAATTGTCACAGGGGGAGGCGCTCCCACCTGAATTATATTGATGTGCCCTTAATGGCCGCTTTGAAAAGTTTTACAGCATTTACAAGTACGGTTTTTTACCCTTTCAGTCTACCCATCAGACTCAGGAAGATAGAAACTGCTCATACTCAATTATGTGCCTGCCAAAGATTTGGGGGCATCCCTTGATGCTTATAGACATTCAGCAACTAGGTTTGAGCCACATTCATAGCTATAAATAGATGAGTCCGTAGAAAATTGGCAACTTTAAAGAGTTTGTTGACTACCACCAAGATCCATTGTGACTACATGCCACTTTTAATGTTTAGGTACTGGCAGTGGTAACATCAACCCTGAATACTTCACATGCTCTTGTTTAGCTTGTTGACAGACCTGACACTGAGACGAACTCATGGACTGACTGCTTCATTTGTGGCCAAGCAAACATTGCCTTTAATCTTCTGTAAGTCACTGGAAAACCTGACTGGACTCCCAAAGGACTGGCATGGAGAGCAGAAATGAAATTGAGCTGTAGTGCACTATTGGCACCAATCTTGAGTCTTCCTTCAATTCTTAGAACAGCCAGCTGAAGAGTAAAGTGTGGAACTGTTTTTTACCTATTGCAAGCTTAGTAAAGGATTTGACTGTGGCTGGATCAGTAGAGTAACACAGGATAACATCTTCCAATCAAACTGTTTTGCTACCTAAAAAAACAATAACCTTTGACCAACAATTAATTTAAAATTTGTAGATTACACCATACAAATTTGGTATTATTGATTAATCTTTGAAATTTTGAAAACACTCCATTCATGGAACATTATAATATATGAGAAATTAATGGTCAAGTCTCGACGTTAGAGACCATGCTGGATCAAACCGCACTTACAAAAAATAAATGAGAGTATGATACTGTTTAAAATGAATGAGCATCTGACTTTATTATTTATCAGAGCGGTTCAGCCAAGAGAAGAAAAAACCACATGTTATGATTAAGGGCTACAAATGCTATAACATTGTTTTGGGATATAAGCTGCATAAAGAGCTAATCATAGAACATTCCTAAGTCAATCATATGGTGCCTAGGATCCAAGCTTCTACAATTGTGGGAAACTGAAAATAAAGATGTGGCTTCAGGTAAAAAAGCATTGTTTTGCCTTTTAATTTGCAGAGCTGCCGCTTCTCAGATGGCTTCACATTTGAAGATGAGACACTGTCTTTTCAATTTTTTAGATACTGAGCTGAGAGAAACGGCAACTGTACACATGATTTAAATTGTAGTTGCATGTGCAATAAAGCTTACCTGGTGTTTCAACTTTCAACAAAACACATGCACACCAACTATAGTTTGTCTCCCTGGATCAGTAAATCCACACTCCAATTATACTGCCAGCATGTTTTCTGAGTTGGAACACGGCCGACCAATCAAAGATGCAAATCGATCATGGAATTTTCAGTAAAGGACACTTATCAATAAGGCTACTGTTTTGATAAGCCTCCTTGAGGAAGACTGTGCTTGCTCCCTTGTTAGTGATGTAGAAGATGCCATGCGATTTTTCACCAAACAAAGAAGTAACTTGCATGGGAAGCCTGTATCATTGTGAAATATGTCAGCTTATCAGATGTCAATCGCCTCCATTGTTAGGCCCAAAATCTCATGCAGAACAGCAATGGCACGCTTTCGAGCCTGTGGTGTTGCAGACTCGACTCGCCGGCAGCATTCAAATACGGTGAAGGAAAAGCCATCTTTTGCCACTTGACAACCCTCCTCAAGGTACTTCCGGGTTTGGCCTAAATCCCGCTGGATACTTCAAATTGAAAGCAAAAGGACCCAAGACATTTCCATCTTTAGGAATCCCTCTACAGCCTATCGGAAAACCCCTCAAAATTCATTTTTCTTCTCGTGATAGACTGCTAGTGAAGAGTCCCATTCTCCAAAACACAAATGGTCCAGTCCCTTCACATCACGAATTGAAAAAAAAAATCAGGTACCTTGGAATCAAGTTGCTCTTGAAGTTCTTAGTGCCCAGTTCAGACCGGATTAGTTCAATCTTCCAGAGCAATCTGGCAGTCCATCCACATCATCAGTAACTTCCTAAGGTTTTCTCACCAAGATTGGTTCCATTAGCTCGCGGCTTCAGCCTCTTCACTGGATATCTTTCTGGCCTTCTCCGTAGTGTGACAGAAATGGGCTCGAAGCACTTCCACCAGAGACATGGAAGATATTGGGGTGGCGCCGATAAGTGAAAGAAAGTCTATTTTGGACAAAAGCCAACCCTCCTTTTCAAGGTCACGCAAGTAGAGACCCTGCCTTTGTGCCAAAAAAATGAGGTCACGCAAATGAAGGGAGAAGAGCAGGCTTCTTTTTGAAGATCCATGGCCTTGTCACACTTCAGGTTCATGGTGATATAACTTCTTGGGTCGGCGGCCCATGGCCAGCTGAGAATGAGAGGACATAGCACCCAGTTGCAGATAAAGGGAAGAGTTCTGGGAATCAAATACACATGCCATCCCACCTTCTTCTGTCATTTCATGAACTGAATGCTATGTGGAATCACAATTTGTGTCCAAGCATCTGTAGAAGCATATAAAGAAGCATGATCGCTACATTTAAATTCTGCAAAAAAAGTCAAAAATATATTCTAGCCATGTCAATAATTATTATTTGCATCTCACGAATCAAACTGCACAGGGGAAATTCTGCTGCAAAAGAGGTCACTGCTTCCCTGTCACCACATTCAGTAACAACCCCTCCAAATAAAAACAAAAAGTGAAGTTCAGGTTGAGAATCCTCGCCGACATGGGAAATTTGAGAGTGTGTGGAAAGATGGTAAGAATTTCAGTCTTTTTTAGGGGATTGGTCCAACACTCATCACAATGTGAAGTGTCCATAGACGCCATATTGAACTCACTCTTGAGAGTTGAGACAGTAACGGAGCTGGCGACCCACACGCCTAGACCAAGATCTATGCTTAAACCACCTAAACTAGGACACATAACCACAGTTATAGTACCCCCTGTTCCAAAAATATAAGACATTTTGCTTTTCTAGACACATTGTTTTTACTACGCATTCGTATTACAGAGATATCCAAGACATAAGCAAAACCTACATATCTTAAAAGCCAAAATGCCAGTAATCTATAATGGAGGGAATGGCAACAAAGCTGCAAGATTTAGACCCTGTTTGATTTGGTGACTAACTTTTATATTTTTAAATGGGCCCTTAGACTAAATCTCACCAGTAAAGCTTAGTTGGACAACACAGTTAATAAAAGCTCCAAGAGGTACAAAAGAAACAACTGCTAACTAGTGCCAAGGATCAGCAAATCATAAAATGGGCATTTGCTTCACTGGTATGTGCATAGCCTATGATCCAAGGGCAGACCACCTAGTAGCGACATGGGTACACATGCACACCCGATAATTTTTGCAAGACAATCAAAGCAGTAGACATAATACATGCAGATCAGAATACAAACAGTGGTGGAGCTTGTCAATCTTCCCGCTTAGAGCGCTTTAGGGCCATTATCAAAGCATGTATACCATCCGCACTCGGGTCTAATACCAGATAATATAACAAACTAGCTTATAAATGCATAATTTAGATGATGCCTCAATTCCATGCTTAAATTACAACAATTTGATGTTGGCATGGAAGTGGTTAAAAGAAAACCTCACTAATTGGTTCTCCTCGCCCTCATGTTCATCATGAACCTAAACTCTATTTTTGAAGGCATTTGTATTCCTATTCAGCTGGTTCTTCGATAACCTGTGTTTCTACTGTACTGCTACTACTTGATTATGCTTGTGAAGAAGGTTGTTTCAGGACATTGGTTGTATAACTGGATTTGAGGAGCAGGAGAAAAAAGAGTTTAGTGTCCATTATGCAAATTCACAAAAAATTGACCATACTTAATTAACCAATCAAAGATTTTAGATGGGACGAACCGGAGAATGGATTAGAGAATGGGAATTTACCAGGCCCAGAAGAGTAGGAGAGCACGAAGAGCACCGCGGTCGCTGCCGCACTTGCCGCCCGGAGTACGGTCGCTGGCACCCCGCCCACGCCGCGACCGGAAATGCCGTGTCGCCGCAGCGATGGAGCTCGTGCCCCTAGGGGCGTGGTGGGCGGCGCCCCAGCTACTGGCGGCGCAGCCCGGGTTCAGCGGACCCACTCTTCTTCCCTGCTCCCGGCTATCCGGCTGCCGAGGATCGCCGAGAGAGCCGCTGTGGCGGCTACTTGGCGGCCCGGACCCCACTTCTTCCCTGTCTCCGGCTGTCCGGCTGCCGAGCAGAGCCGCTGTGGCGGCTACGGCGGTGGCAGCCGCGGTGACTCCGGCGGCAAGGCAACTGGAGGAACTGATGTGTGGGCCCACCCTTGCTTCGGCCAAGTTATCCTTGTTTTTACCGTTGGAATCTGAGTTACCTACCCATGTTAGTGTCCGTTCTACCTTTGGATTAGGTGTTGGTTTGATCCCAGTGAGCAAGGTTTTTTTGTTCGTATCTACTTATGCTCTGAAAAAAACGATCTCTTATCTCTGTTTGAACTCGTCTGTTAGATATCTGTGTACAACGAGAACGCTACAAATATAAGGATAATATAAAAATACAGGTCTAAAAGAATTCGCTTGGGTACAATATATACGGATAAAAACATAATCTGAATAATTCGCTTTCGATACGCCACCACAGGCTCCTAAAAGACACTAATCGGGGAGTCGATCGATAAGCCATTTGGAGTTTGTTTCAACAGCATCCTACGAGGAAGGACGAGGCCTGAAGCCAGAAGAGCGAGCGAACACAGGCAAAATAGCTCAGCTCTGTAACCTATCATCATAAAAACACAAAACGCTGCTCTTCAAAAGATTTTCATGCTCCTAAAATACACAATTCTTTCAGTTTTTGCAAATTTGCAGATCCATCTAGATTTACTAATATGGGAGAAAGAAAATTGCCACCAAACAATGCATCAGTTTCTCGGTGCTTATTCCTCATGCCATGACAAGACTAGCATCGACGCGCTAACAAACTTTTACACTCCCAACGATGCAAGGCCTTCGAATATCATCCGGTCTGGGACCGTAGATCCGAGAAGCGACGTCCTGACCAGCCAGTCGAAGCCCGAGGCCCCCTCAAGCCAGTAAGCGCTGCAGCCCACGATCTTCCAGTGCCTGCTCCTGTCCATCACTTCCAAATTCAGGACCTGAAACGAGGCTAGTCATCCTGCCGTAAAAGAATTCAGCACAAATATGAAGACCAAATGCTATCAACTATGACGAAATCTCAGGCCCTGTTACCTTTTGCCTACGCACCAGCAATTTGTTTGGGAATGTTACGGACTGTTATCACTGCATGAAACAACCAGCGAGAGACGCCAACTAAAAATAACTAATCTTGCTGAATTAACTATAGGGAAGCTGTAAAAATAGATGTCTACTGTAGTGCACGGAGAGTCTCTTCATGACATTTGAGGTTTTGTGAGAGCGACTTAGGTTGGACGAAACCAAATGGTATTTACATTGATCTAAATTTCTTAGTGAGATTAAACTAACCTTACCTACTCCCTTATTGATGGTAAAACACCATAAGGCCCTAACTGACGGCTGCTTGATGGAATAATGCTATAAATTTTCTCCATGTCAATATCAACAAAAAAAGCAGAGCAAATCAATCATTGCTTACAGCTGGGCAGAAATAATACACAATAACACAAGTTTATTTCTAGAGAGCAAAGATGTATTGTTCATCCATTATGCTATATGGACTATTGATACTTTGCCCAATTACAAATCCTAGTTCTTGCAACACTACAGCTGCTTTTTTCACCAATTCTACACACAAAAATCTGCTTTTCATGAATGTTCTATTCTGTCTCTCAGGACCACATGACAATTTCCACCTAATCAGTGGAAAATAATGGGGTGACTTCTTCCAGAGGAGAACTACAAGTTGGCAAACTTCAAACCTAGTTAATGAGCAAGCAAAAAATATCCAAAAATACAAAATAAGTGGGCATCTAATCCAATGGAACACCCCATTGATTAGATGCTCACTTATTTGTCTTTGTGGATATTTTGCATTTTGCTTGCTCATTAACTAGATTTGATATTTTGTACCATCGGAACCTCCAAACTACATTGTAATGCTAAAATAAAGTGTTATAATCAATAAAACCAGGTGGGGAACTCCTCCCCCGTTGGAAAGTTTCAAAAAAAAATCAATTGGGTGGGGTTGGCTTGCCCAGAAGAGAACTACACACTGGAAACCAAATCTAATTTATAACAAACGAAATGCAGAATATCTACAAAGCACAAGCATTCAATATGGCATATCCTTTTTGCTCACACTGAAGTAAAATCTTGTCAAACATGAGGACCAGGAAAGTGCGGTACAAATGATTTCACACAGTGGCGTAACCATAGGAATAACATGTCTCTAATATTATATGAATGAATGACTGAAGTTTGCTTACCTTCGCAATTTAGCTGGTTTTAGAGCTCCTGTATGTCTTGTTTATTTGCAAAACCAATAATGAAGCTCCAGCTAGTCTCTATTGAAATCAATATCGTATGATCAACGATTTGAACACATTCTGAATAGGCAAAAGATTTAGGCCTATGGTGGCAAGAGTGCAGTATTCTTTACTGCCAAACACATGACATTGTCTTTACTTAGTAGTTTGACCCCAATGTTTGAAATGCTATTTCAGTAAAATTTCAAACTAAAACAAGGAGAGATTCAAGGATACAATTTCTATGCACAAAGAGTTTGACACCATCGAGAGAAAATTATCTATTTTTCCAGTTTATTAACCAAGAGGCCTCTTTGTCATTAAATAAATGGTCATTATTCATAAATATGAATTACAGTACCTCTATCATCGATCCAAATACCAAACAGTAAATATCAGTCAGTATTCACATGGCATTGAAGGACCAAAATCTAACACAGATATAGAACTACGAAATATCAGTTCCTCCCTGCATGGGCGTATAGCTCCTCTTTTTCAAGAAGATTGTGGAGTTCAGCACGGCAATCATCAAAGCCTCCTTATGTCTGAACTATCAACGACCCAAATTAACCCATCAGTCTGCTCAAAAGTAATTTCTCCAGTAAGACCTGATCGTCTTCTGTCCTCCAACATCCCATATGTTCAAAAGAGTATCTAAAATAATCAGTAAATTTAGTAATCAGACTCGACCCGGGCAGTAACATGGAGTACGATTGCCAGATTTGCTTTGCTCTGGTATTTTGGAGAAAATGACAGGGGCTGAAATCTCCATTGATTGAAAAATGCCCTTATGCTTCTGCTGAAGTGAATGTTCTAAAGTTTAACACTGTGCACTGAAAACCTATAGCAGTTCAACACTTCAAAATGATGAAAATGCACTCTGCAGTAGGGCTTTTAGGTAGCTTGACAACAAAGCCTCAAAATGTCCAAGTTGCCAACCAGTCTCGTTTTGCATGAGTCAACATGAAAAACTGGAGGTATCAACTTGCTACCAAATGGATCTCTATCTCACTATCACTATTGTATTAACTGAGAAGTAAAAATATTCAAATTGTTTGTCTATGATGGCAGAACATGTACGTCTACAAAGTAGGGAATGTTGAATTTGTCTTTCACATCATTATCAAACCGTTTTATCACATAATTTACTTCACACAGTGCCTACTGTATAATATTCACCTAAAGAGATTAGCAGCAACCAGATCAGCATAGGAGATGTTTTGGTGGGTTCTCACTGCATTTATCAGATGAATGCACACCCTACTAGGTTATCTCAACTAAGTTGGAAGTGCTGTAGGTTTATCAATTCCAAGGCACAATTGATGATAATTTCGACTGGAAAATTTCAACATACCCAACCAGTCTCCTTTTTGTATGAACCAAGATGCAAAAACTAGATATTATATTGCTAACCTATGCAATTTTATTTCTAGCAAAGATTGAAACTGTTTGTCTAATGTTGAAACTGTTCATCTGATGGCAGATGATGTGAGGGATATACAAAAGCATATAGTTGACTTTTTGGCCTTAATATTTTTAAAGACAATTTAGTCACATGATTTACTTTCTTTGCAGATTGGTCCCACTATAATACACTGTTAAGAAATTAATCATGATGTAGTGGACAGGCGAGAAAAATGTCACTACGATTCTTACCGTCGTTATATTAGACGTACGTACAAACTATAGTCCACTAAACAATCACAACTAAACTAAAACTTGTAAAGGTCCTAAACTCAAACTAGCAGACAACTAACGGCATTAACCCCACATCAACTACAAATCAATGTATATCCTTTGTATGTAAACCATGATGTTCCATTTGGTATTTAGCCTAACATAAATCTCCACTCAAAATCAAGTAACTATATGTCACTGTGCATATTTATCGGAGCCAAACTGGACTAAACAGGAAGTGGAAGGAAGGGGAACATACTTGTGGTACTTAATGGTTCTTGATGTTGAATCCAAGGGTTGGGCTAATGACGCTTTAGTGTGTCCCTCCCCATTGATCTTGAGAACGATGGTTTGTCTTCCCGAGTTGTCCAGGCCTCTGAGACAAAGCCCACAAAAATGAGAAGCATCAGCCATCAGGAATCACTTGCAGATAACAGCATGGGAACAAATCAAATGGGATCAAACGGAAAAGGAGGCCAGAGGAACCTACACCATGAGGATGCGCATCTCCTTCTCCTTGCGCTTGATCTTCCGGATGATGCTGAGCAGCCCCATGATCAGTGGAGGCGTGGGGAGATCACTCAGGTAGCAGTTAGCGGCCAGGCAGCCCCAGCGCCCAGAGGAGCGGACTACAAGCCAGCGCACAGGCAGTGCGACCGTCGGCAAGCCGGGGAGAGGGGTAGCGGTGGCCGGCGAGCTTGGGGAGGCGCGGATGTGAGGCGAGAGTGAATCGGTTGCGGTGCGGAGGCGGTGGGGCGTGCGCGTCCGTGCGGCGGAGGGGCGGGCTACATCGAGCTTGGTAAATGTAAAGTTCCGCCGAGCTTGGCTATCCGTGCATGGACTGCACAAGATTACGAAAGCATTGGTGACGTAAAACTCACCTGAGGGTTGTTTGGTTGGGATGCAACCTAAAAGTATTTTGGGTTCTGCACAGAACTTTTATTTCTATTGTATTTGACATTGGATCGTAGCATTTTCAAACTACTTGCGGTCGTTTTTACTGAAGCACCCCTGTTGCATCGATATGGTAGATCTGCTTTTTACTACCATTTTTAGCCCCAAACAAATGTGAACAGAGTTTTCAATAACACATTGTTATTACCATAGCGATGAAATGGCTGTTTTCCTTCCTGAATCCTGAAGCAGTGAAGGTGGTAAACCACCATGACAAAAATTGTATGCAAACAGTCAAAACCAGAGCAACACTGCTCAAGCTAAGAGTAGCCAACTCCTGGAAAATCAGAAACGACTGCTTGTTAGGTTATCATGTCTTCAGTTATACAGGAATGCACCTCCCGCACATATAACTCACTATCGAAAAGAAATCACAATGCATCAGTCTGGCAACACGCAACATGTTAAACGCTCTAGCTGTTGTAGGCCTGGGACCCCTCTCAGCGCTCAAGGTACAAGCTCAGCTAAATCCGAGCAGCTTTACTCTCTGCATCGAGTGAGGCACGTTAACGCGAAACTTGGCTTAGACGGCAAAGAGCCACCATAACAAGGGAGTACAGGGCTCGAAGAATTGTGCTGATGCTGCCAGCTCAGATGAGATGGCTGAGACGGAGCAACCTGGAAGCCATTCAGGCTGCCCTCAGCAAGGTTCTGGGATGCTCCTGTGTCCAGGCCACCCTGAGACTGGTAGAAAGTTGGTAACCATGGCCTCCAAACTGGGAAGGCTGAGGCTGCTGCGCCTGACGAAAGCCACCCAGCTGACTCCTGTCCCTGGTAACCATAAAAAGTGGTTAGAGGCAGAAGCCGTCGAGGCTGCTCTTGAACCCGAGCCATGAAGCCACATTCCAGAGTTGTCGCCCTGAAAGAGTTTAACGATAAATCACCATTTCTGTTAAAACCTTCATCCAAAAAAGACGATGATTGGGGGGAGGCAAAAAGGTTCCCAGGGTTTACCTGCTGGAGAGCCATATACTGACTGGTGTCTTTGTACTGTCTGATCAATGCTTCATCAAAACCCTAGAGTTGATGCAGAGCCGGTACTCTGATTAAGGGTAAAATTTCCTTGTATATTGCTTGAGCTTCCCAAGCCTCCATAACCAGAGATGACTGATGAAGGTGCTTGTCATAGCATGGCTGATGTTGCTGCTTTCTGTAAGCCTGTGGCAGACAGGTTGTTCTTATACTTTGAGGTCGAGTACTTGATACCCAGATTCTAGCAAAGCAAGCAGACTGATGGAATGGTCCATTACTTGAGGCATGCTTGCTGGAAGGTGCCTGAAGATAGGTAAATAGTATAGTTCTGTGGCCATCGTCGGATGACCAACCATATTTGGAAAATGTGTAATTGGTAAAGTTGGTTGAGAGTAAGGGTGATGTGCTAATTGCTTTGAGGAGAAAGGCCCAGATTGGAATGCTAGTACTTGAAGACTCTGCGTAGACTGAGCATTGAGAAAACCCTAGCTGGGGGGCCTGAAAATATTTTTCATGAAATGTAGGCTTAGGAAAGGCAAAGAAAATTATTAGACAATACTAAACAGGACGGTTCAGAATCCATAACGAACTTAACCTCAGCTTTGCTATGTTTCCAGTTTTAAACATTATTTGCTAGGTGCTATTTCTATCTGTATAATACCTTATAATTTATAGCTCAAATATGCACAGGAACTTTTGATACATAAAATAGCATAAGCATGTCTAAAGGATGTGAGAGAAAAAATGAATATTTAACTAACCTCCTGCATGGATATGGCATGAGTCTAAGATTTGTTGTTGAGCCTATGTTATATTTTGCTTCCAGATAAGGTGGTAAATCAAACGGTAAGCCATGAAGAGCTGCATCATTTTGGATTTGATCCCAATAGTGCCGTTGGTGCTCAAAGGATTTGCTTGCTGAAAACAAAAGATAAAGAGGAGAACTAAGAAACACACTTTCAGGCACACAAGAAAATGAAGTTTAGCATAATCCATGTCAGTAAGAATGAAACATGACATGATTTGAAATAGCACAGGAAACTAGAACAAAGCTTCTGGTCCATATATCTCCTGAATGATCCTATATTTTAAGCAGTATTAACAGATGGAGGCAAATTCGCTTGACACAAAAAGCGGAGCACATTTGCTGGAGGACACTGGTAGTACAAGATCCCTAGTACAAAAATGTGTACGAGGCCCACCTTAAATGGTCTCCGCTTTTTGGGTGTCCAGCCAATTTCTTAAAAGAGGATCGAGGCCTTTCAACAAAATGTTAATTTAATAAGGATAGGCCTTTCAACAAAATGTTAATTTAATAAGGATAGGCCTTTCAACAAAATGTTAATTTAATAAGGATAGCCTTTCAACTTTTTTGTACTTCTTTAAAAAAGATTAAAACTAGCACACCCGTCATACTGAAATGTTTTAAACTGGTTCATTTAGAAATAGAGTGCTGACACCTTTTTTGAACTCTTGATTATTTAATCATTGCATACTAGTATAAACCAAATGAAACTGGTCACAAAATAGTTTGACCCACTGAATAACCGGTGGTGTGCTTTGTTTTGAGAACGAGGTAATCTCTTGATAACTCATCTAGTTCTCAAATACAGTTAAAATCATTTGATATAAATACTTCACCCTCAGCCTTGGACACTTGTATACAAGATTACCTTTCCCTTTTTTGTTGATATGAACATTTGAAAAATTATAAAGCAAGAGATAAACACCACATAACAGATTACTTGGATTTTTTCGGAACTTGCAAACACAAATCCTAATCTGGACCCAATCACCTCATTTCATTAACAGAATTAAATAAGTCAACAGGGTAAAGAAAACAGCTTAAAACACTAAACAGGCAACAAGAAACATCTGATGCCCAAAGCTGCTAGTTACATAGTCTTTAACTTGATTCAGAAGGTGATAACATTTCTTACTAAGTACATTAGATCTATAACATAAAATAATGTAGTCAATTAATTCTTCTGGTGCCATTCCATGGCCAAGAAAATAAATAGCACATGTCGAACTCCTGCATGGACACCTAGGATTTACAAATGTGGGCGCATGCACACACCCATTTAAGAAATAAATTCAGAGAATCCTTGGTCGCATAAATGCATCATCACAAAAACTGCGATTAAAGCAATAGCTTCACAAAAATCCCATTTTTCATAAACACTTTTTAGGCACTCCATCCACCATAACCTTGGAATGCTAAGTGGGTACAACAATGGATATTGGCAATGCTTAAAGAGTGGTCCTGTTAAATACTATGGCCAGTATTGTTTTTTCGAAATTTGTCCCAAAGAGTGTGGTTTCTTGTGATAGTTTTGCCAAAAGGTAGTGATACCTTTTGAAAATCTATCATCATAATCTCAAAAACACACCAATTATTTTTGTCAATTTTCCTTTTTTTTATTTACTCCGTCTGTCTTGAAAGAATCACTAGTGAACAAGTTGCTAAACCTTGATAGTCTTTTCAGTTACCGAGACTCTTGAGCAGTGCTGATCTAGAGTACATCTTTATTTGTCAATCGGCTTGGGATTAAAGAATTTAGGGGGCAAAGAGACGTGAAAGAGGGAGCAGGCAGGGAGGATGGGGCTGTTATTAAATGTGACAGAGATTTGAGGAGGGACAAAGCACGGATAAGTAGGACCTTCAACTCTAGAGAGTATTACACATGTGTTAACAGTTTAAATCTGGAAGTGTTTCTTAGCAGTTCCCTACTCAACCATTGCATAGGTCATGCAATCATGACTATTTTTTCAATACAAAAGAGGCCAAACTAGGTTGGTATCACTCGAACATGCACACCTGACTTAAACCTAACCAGGGCAAGTTTAACCAAGACAACAGCATTTAAGATGAGAAAACTACAGATGACCTAAATTGTGATATATGTGGGCCCTCCTACATGCTAAATGTTTCAGAAAAATTTAACAGAAATGCTGTAGAAAACCAGTGCAGATCCATATCATAGCAACTGCTTGCTATCATGGTGGTGAACTTAATGGTAACTCAAGCCACCTTAACGAGGTCTATATCTGCTAATCGTATCATGGCAAACTCAAGAAGTTTTCCCTGATGTGCGAAGGTTGACCTTGTAGATACAATGGAACTTAATGCACCTTTGCAGTTACAGCATGGTACTAGACACAAATATTGAGGGCACCGAAATATAGTTACCAAGGATGGGGAAAATATAGAAAGAAGAGACAGCATACCATCAAGTTTGACAAACGCGAAAAGAGTATGTGCTGGTTTGTTTCTTGTGATCCTCCACTAGTGTAGGCTGTGATGTTTGGGTGTTTTCAGATAAGCATGACTTGAAACTGAGTGGCACGTCATATTGAAGTCCAGAAGGATAGAGTACATCCTGCCTGAGCTCATTAGCTCAGCCACAGAAGGCATCAACATTCTCCATGTTGGCGCCCAGCATGGCCTCAAGATTTTCGTTTGCTGGTGAAGTCACTGCACCACTTTCATAGTAATCTTGATTCCTGCAACAGACAATTCCACGGTGTCAACATTCCTGTACGATGGGGCAAAGGAAAGTGCAACAAAAACAGCAGTAAATTACTTCACCCAGCATCTATTTGATCTAGTGGTAGATTCCTCGAGCAGGGAATTCACATTGCTATCGTGGTCTTTTGTGGGAGTAGCCCAGAAAATGCACCAGATCCAAAACTACCAAAGCTCAAACTGACACAGTCTGTATTTGTAACTTGCAAATGGATCAGAATTATCACTGCAGGGTTATCATCAGTAGTCTTTGTTTGCAGCAACTCATCATCATTATGCAAGCTTAAATTCTGGAAGTTTGCTGCAGCTGATGATACATCAACACTGGAATCCTCAACTGAAGATCGCCGCCACCATAAACAATTGCAGCGAATCACCATTGTAAAACATGCCCAAATAATTTACAAAAAAAGACCAAGCTATCAGAGCGCAACACGGTTATCAGGAACGTTAACACGATGATTCATAACTATCCAAATCTAAAAGTACATGAAGCGTCCATACGATGGTAAACCCGACGGATAATTTGGCAAGCCCAACAACACGAGAAGCAAAATACCTCCCTTTTCTATGGAAAGGGAAGAATAATATGACAGTCCATAGTTTATTGTTTTGAAGACAGAACAATATAATGTCTATATTTGTTCGTTATTATAATCTGTTTTAACTACAGTATCTATTACTTAATAAATACTAGCGCCTCTCTATCCCATAGTTTTGGATAAAGTGACGCTTTTAGGTGTTTATATTTGTCCCAGTACCTTCCTAATTATGTTTACATCTCGTAATAAATAATAGTCTGAAAGAGAGTGAAATACAGGCAGAATACATAATAAATGGTAAAAAATAGCTTACATTACCCAACCAGACTCAAAACACTTAATTACAATTTAGACCACTCCTTCCATGGTTCTGATTAAAACTGACAATCACCAATATGTTACTTAGTGGTTATTCCATAGCTAATATATGGAAAATAAATAAATGGATGTTCATAGAAAAAAATCATGAACCTCTAAAATGGTTAATCAACAGCTAGCAGATTCCCGCAAGGTTTTACACTTACCTTCTTGTTCTGTGTAAGAGTAATTGCGAGGTTGATCGGGAACTTCTGAGTTGTTCAACATTTCATCATTGATTCAGCAATACCATCACTGAGTTTCCAAGTGTCTCTCAGAGGCAGGTGCAGTCTCATTCTAAAGGCACTTCAGCCATCCAAGTGCGACCATGTGAATGAATTAACTACATCAGTAACCAATGGTAGATGACTGAAACGATGCTTCATACAAAGGACGGATCTTCAGATGTCTCCAGGAAGCGAGATTGGTTCGCAGATGTTAGTCGCCTTGTGGAGACCAATCTGTACCATATGGGACTTGCTGTCAGTAGCTGAACGGACCGTGGATCTCGTGAACCTGAGAACAGGATCTTGGAGCGGGTTCGTAACTTGTCAAAAGCCTCTGTTGACCATGCTTTCGTGTTTCGTTATGGTTTTGTGCTTGTCAAAGATCGTACTGTCACACGCTATAACCTCTGCTGTCAGCCGCGACAACAGGTTTGCTTGAAGGCCTTGCCCTGAGGCGGGCCGTCGTTTTCACAATGTCAGCCATCGACAACTGTCCAGGTGTCCCAGACCATCCACCATGCTGAGACGGATGATGACTGCAATGATACAAGCTGCCCATCAGTCTTTCGTGTGCTTGCTTGCGGAGGAAACTGCAGAAATACAAGAGAGGATCTAACATCACGACTTAGAAACATGTCATAACAAAACATCGAAAAATGAAAATAAAAATACTGACAGTTGAGAATAATCTATTTTAGAGAATGGAATCCATTCAAACAATTGGATATCATTCTTGCTGGATTCTGAACACCCAACATATTGCAAAGTGACTGTTTGCAAAATGTCATAAAACTAAATAAATGAACTACCTAAAGACAACAGTAAAACCTAGAGATTAACGCCATGATAATTGTTGCCTTTGACAAAACCTACACCAGCAATAAAAAAATGTAGACATCATGAGACAACAAAATTATTTGGAGGAAAACAGAATCACTTAAAGTAAACATAAGTGTACTGGACAGAAATAAAATACACAAACAAAACAACACAGACTTTGAATGGATCACAGAAGGGTCCTTGTCCCTTTACCTGCAAATTGTTTGCCTCTGGCTGGAATTAACTGATACCATACCAGACCCCGAGACTGGTACTTCGAGGTCATGTTATCTAATTCGAATGAAATGAAGATTGGGTTAGACGAATAATGGGCCATAAAAACAGCTTGAGGGGTAAAACTGGCAATATTCAATTTATTTACCAGTAGAGCCGAGTGCACAGAATTGAAATTGGCCCACCACGATCTGCACCACTTTCTAAGGCCCTCGATTAGAAGAACTATTTGCTGATCGACATTCTCGCCTGGTCAGGAACCTCTTTTTAACCTGCTTAAATGCCCACAACTCTGGTAGTCAGTTCTAGAGCTCAATCCAAGAATAGAGCACTTTTCAAACAATAACCAAAACTGTAGCTGAATATGCTAACTTCTGGTGCAAGCGGGCACTATGGTAGAGTATCAGTAGTGCATACAGATTCATTATCTACTTCACCCAATGAAACTAAAATGGTGCACGAAGACGTTGGCTACCAATTTATGAACAAGGTAAATAAAAAGCTGGCAGATGGTTATCATCAAAATGGATTGTACATTCAAGATAATAGAGGACATTATAAAGTTTACAATCAGTTCTGGACCTCTTTCTTCTTGTCGCGCTTTGCTCTTTACCTCTTGGAAAGTATCTGAAAAGAGTATATGCAGTGATTAGTTATCGACATTTATAGGTGTGCTCGGCCTATCAACGTAACAATATTAAAATATTGGTGTCACTGCAAATGTACATAAGGCAGGTTGCAAGCCACTCTATTCATTTAGTGTGTTTTGTACACAATCCAAAAGCTAACATTCTTGAACACGCCTGGTAAAACAGTAGATGGATTTCATTCCATGACTAGGCATATGTAATGTATGCATAGGTTCTAGAGTAGTGAGAAGTTAAGCCCCAGTACCGATATACTAAAATGTAGAGAGAGACAGATGAGTTCGAGATCAAACTCATCCTACAGAAAGATGTGTAGGCAGAACGAGAGCTTCCCAAGAGAGTTGTTGTGAGTTTCAGAAGTTATAACCAGGATGGAAATGCAAAAGGAAAAATACCATGTATTAAAGCGAGAGCGCTGCAGAAAAGCATGTTCTTATGCACAGAAAGAATAAACTAAGAAAAAGACAAGACAACCAAGTGATCTGATGTACATGTTCAATATAATCCTATCATGGCTGAATCCAGCTTTTACACTGCTTCCACCAAATTTTATGACTACTCCAAAGATTTTATGACTAGTAGACAGTGAGACCGAATACAAGTATGCAGAGTTCAAACATGTGCTGATCCCAGACTGAAGGCTCCCTCAACTCACAGGTTTTCTTTCCCAACGACAATCTACATCATATACTATCCCGAGACTAGAAGGCTCTCTTTTCACGAGTTTTCTACAACAAACTATCTAAAGCTCTAGCTGCAACCATCCTCTAAATCGTTTCCTAAGTCCTACTCCTATAACTTCAAGTACAAAACACAAAATCTATCCAATTTCAGTTTGCCTCCTGCATTGGAAACACTAAGAGATTCGAGTCTCATCGCGCCAAAGCTTAGAAAAGCTCTACTTTTCCTCCCAAGCTTCAGAGTGCCTAAACACTATCCACACTAGGTGTCCAGCATCCCATTAGAGAAAAGTAAATCCCTCCCAGATGCGACAACCACAGAAAAGCTAAGTGTTCTTGAAATGATGAGGCTGTCACCACAACACAGCAGAGTGAACCAACCACCCGGATAAAGAGAGAAAAGATAATCTACCTGGGCGGTTGTGTGATATTCCAAAATAGGGAAACTTCTTAGTCACTAGTCCACTACCACTAATAGCATTTTGCAGGAAATCTAAAAGAAAAGAAACCCTAAATGAATACCGGACATTTGTGACAGCACTCCACGAAGCTCCTACATCTAATACTATAGAGTCCAACATCTAATACTATATATACTGCATCTGATACAGGAATAACTAAACCAACTATGAACATGAGACCCGGAAAGGGAAAAGAAAGAAACAATACAGGTGCATCGCGATCTCCACTAATCAGACCGCGCGCGCTCAGACTGTGACCTTCCGTAAAGTCCGGCGAGAATCGCCCAGATCGACGAGAGGCCCACTGGTCCTGACCCGTGTAAAACTCTAGCACCGCGCCCCTACAAACGAACGGGATCGAAACAGCTACGCAGGCACAGAGATGATTGTGAGTGAGTGGGGAGATAACAGCCTGCCGGCACTTGCCCTGACCTTTGGGAGAGTGAGGGGCGGACTGACCGCCTCGTCAGCGAGTCCATGCCGCAGTCGCGCAGTGCGGCGCCAGATCTCCGCCTCCCGCGGGGGCGGTTTCACGATCCTCCTTGAGGCCCTGCACCCGAAGCTTCCTCGACCCGGCCGGGGACGAGAACGCCGCCGCCCTTCCCTCCACGCCGCCGCTCATCCTCGCCGCCGGGATCCCTCCTGGGACTCGGGGTCAGGGAGCACGGGAGGGCCCGGCGTGCCTGCGGTGGGCGGGCGTGAGGTGGTGGCCGTAGCTTCGGTTTCGGCCTGGTTCGCTGCTCTCTCCCACGCAACGGCGGCCGCTGTACGCCCTGAATTCCAAAACCCTTCCTTCTCCCTCCCCTCCCGTCGCTGCGGCCCAGCTTTATATAGCTAGACGAGACAGGAAGAGGATTGCTGGAGTGGATTACGGAGAGAGGATTACCACGGACACAGGACACATAATATAACTCTCTGCCCCAATGCATATGGTATACGGCGTACGCAATACGCGGCTTAATTAGCCAGGTCACACATGTAACTATTTGCGACTTCACTCCTGCCACCAAGTCCTGTCCTGATTACCTTTTCCCCAATTTTATACAAGTAAAGCAGACACCCTGTCACCCCTATATTAAATATGAATAAATAAACTGCACCTCTACGCTGACAAATTAAACTTGAGCCGATAGATCTCAAGATTCGTGAAATCACACTTGATGGACATCGCTACCACGAAGTTGCAAGCCCAACTCTCAACCTTCCATCAAACATATTGATCGTGAAGCAAATATAGAAATGTTTTAAATAGTAATCTTTTAATACTAATACATCTTCACATATGGTTTGATAAAACCAAGATCGATGAAACCCCTGACTTTATCCCGGGTGATGTAGGCGAGATGTAACTATCTTACATGATCAATAAAAGCTTGCCTTATGGTGTTCAAAAAAGTTGCAAGCCCAACTCTTACCAAGACCTCACAAAAGACTAAACCCAAACTAACAAAACTTGAGATTTATAGTACTACAAACGACTTTACCGGCCGGTGCACCCCTAACATAGAGTCGCAAAACCTACCCCCTGGACAATCTCCTAAAGAATACTACCATGAGATCGCAAATACCCCTTCGAGGAAATGGATGCTTGTCATCACTGATGGTCACTATTCTGTCATTTAGGCACGCCGTAAGCTGTAAATGAGTGTGCTGTAATTGAGGTCATTGGTGCAAGACGTCGCTAATGTTCGAGGAAGATTTAGGACTCCTCGTATTACACGCCATTCGAAAGCGATGATTTATTTATTGTTTAGGTTTGTTATAGTAAATATACAATCTTATAAGATGTATATTTTCTCATTAATGAAGATCGCAAGGAAGAAAAAAAAATAGAGATGCAAATATCATAGCCATTGTAGGAAGAAGACACTAACATTTGACGACATATTTAGTAGTCTCATTATTACATGCAATTTTTGAGGAGGGTGGCTTTATGTGAGCACATAAATATATAGATGACCTTTATTTTTCATGTCTTGGTTCACAAGCCACACATATATCATGCTGCCACTGGCTCCACTAATGTCGTATTAACATCATGCAACCAATGACTTTATGAGATGGAAGTAAAGTACCATGAGTGCCACAAACGAGGTGCTAATGAATGGACTAGTAGACGCATTGGGACAATGTCTAAGTACTAGCCAAATTATGGTGTGCGGCGAGAGTGGCCAAAGATGAGTGAAAGAAACTCACAAGAGCAATGGAAGAAGCAACTTGTGGTCATAAAATTGTGAAAAACAAAGGAGCCACGTGTAGAAGTGGACTTCAGTGAAGTAGCCAATTTAGTGCTCGGAAAGGCTTGCTAAGTGGTAAGTGTAAAGGAATTTATGAATTGGGTTTGAAGGTAGGGTTAAAAATAGGTTTCAGGGGTTGGGTGTAGGGTTAGTTTTGGATGGGAAATTTAACTTTATTATTATTAAATTAAAAACGCCACCTCCCGATAGCCATACTTTACATTTGTCTTTAAATCATTGCTAATGGAGATTTTCATGTGTCCTAGGTCATGGTGTCAACGTGAAGACGCATTGTGAAATGACAAAGTTGTCTATCGTCTCTCTCTCCCTCTCCAACAACTGGGTCCTATAGCTATTCTCATTGCTAGGTGACCCCACTCATCAATTTCTGCTCCCACCTCACACAGATCATTTTAGAAAAAAAGTCACATGTTTATATTTGGTAAAAACAACTCGAATATGCTTGAGATCTGTGCATCATTGTATTTATGGAGTGGAGTCTATGTTAAAAAGGAAACCGACTGTGCCGACGTAAAAGTTAAGGGCTACATCTTGAAAAACAACCAGTTCAAACTAGCGTCGTTATCTTCCGGTCATCGCTCGTAGCAAATGACTCTGAAAACAACCTGCGTTGCGTTGTGGTTTTAATTTCACTTACCATAAGCAGACTCTTTTATAACTTCTATGTACGATAACCTAACTTTTGTAGCATTTTGTTTTTAAGGAATTTGCAGCTTTTTAAAACTAATTTGCAG